>PVLC010036624.1:0-15694 GCA_004027655.1 Graphiurus murinus
GGTACCAGGGATTGAACTCAGGGGCATTTTACCTCCGAGCTATACCCCCAGTCCTATTTTTTATTCTTTATTTTGAAACCGAGTCTCACTAAGTTGCGGAGTGCCTCACTAGGTAGCTGAGGCTGGCCTCGAACCCGGATCCTCTGGTCTCAGCCTCCCGAATGCTGGGATTACAAGCGTGCGCCACCACGCCCGGCTCGAGCATGAGCTTTTTTAAAAAGGCATCTCTGGAAGAAAACTCCATTCCTGTTGTAACTTCACTTTGAAAGGAGGCAAGATTGCCTTAGGTATTTGATAATTTTATATCCTATTAAATCAAGATGGTTCCATTTGCAAGTGTGAGCAATAGACTGTAGTGCTCCTGGAGGGTGTTGAAGATAGAGTTATATCAGTCTGAGTTTTGACACTGAGCTTGGGCACAACTGGGCGGGATAACTTTGTGTCTTGATCCTCTCAGCAAAGATTAAGCTCCTTCCCCCAGTGGGCATCCCTTTGGAGCTATTGCTCATTCAGTCTCCGCGACTGTAAAATGGAATAATAATTTCTTCTGGGGTTGTTAGGAGACACAAGGGACATTAAGGACTCGGGCTGTGTAATTTGTTGTGAGCAACTATTAAAAAATGTTTCCCAAAGTGGTAAAGTGCTTGCCTAGTGTGGGCAAGGCTCTGGGTTCAATCTCCAGCACTGCCAATGAAAAAAAAAGTCTCCTGAAACAATCCAAATGGTTTTTGGGAACTGCCTTAACCTAAAAGTCTCTTAAATCTTGAATGCAAAGCCAGGTGTGGTGGGCACACACGTATAATTCTAGTACTGGAAGGCTGAAACCAGAGGATCCCGGTTTGTGGACAGCCTCAGCTATTTAGTGAGGCCCTCTGCAACTTAGTGAGACCCTGTTTCAAAATAAAGAATAAAAAAATAGGACTGGGAGTGTATCTCAGAGGTAGGACCCCCCCCCCCCGCCCCGGGTTCAATCCCCAGTACCATACACACACAAAAAAATCTTGAATGCAGCAAATGAATGAGAGCAAAGATTTTGCTCCCCTTTCTAACTTTCTAACTTTGGTGTCTCTACTCCTTCTCCTTTTATTATTGGCTGGTATCATTTTTTTTTTTTTTTTTTTAGGCAGGGCACTTCACTGAGCTACCAGGTACTTCAAGTTTGCTTATGCCCAAAGTTTCCAAGCTTATTTTTGTGCTCTGGTTTTATTTCTACTGAAAATTAAAAGATTGAAAAATAAACGGATGACAGACACTACTGAATAGAAGGTGGTAGCAAAGAAGTTAATGGGAAACCAGTAACGGACCGGGATGTTTCCTAGAGACTTGCTTTGGTTCTGTTTTTGGCAGCCCAGTATTGGCTGTAGCCAAATGAAGCAGCATTGTAGAATAATCTACAAAGCTAGTTCATTAGCTACCTTCCAATTCACTGCCACAACCAAAGAAATAAAATTACAATTAGTACAAAAACATTTTTCTTTTGTTTTGCAAGTATTTTCTAAAATGAAAAATGTGCAAAAAGTTATTGACAAATTTTATCTTAACTAACCACAAAACAAATCCATTTTCATTAGGTTAAGTCACACACACACACACACACACACACACACACACACACAGAGGCGTGCACGCAATATAAAAAAAGCAAACATTTCAGTTATATCTTTGGCTGTTTCTTCAGAGACTATTGCTTTTACAAGACTTCACCCATGTTTATGCTATTGCACAGCATGTTGCTTACTGGTAATGGTTCTAGAGTCAGATAATGTGTGTTCAACATGTGCCTCAACTAAGCAGCTGTCACTTTTGAACAAACTGCATGACCTTTGTAAACCTCAGTTCCTGCATCTGGAAAATAGGTGTGATGAGAGTGCCTGTCTCTCAGGATCTTTGTAAGGATTAAATTAAATACTTCATGGAAAAAGGGTTGGCATGGTAACTTGCAAATGTCAATGTTCAGAAAATATTAGCTACTTCTATTTTGTTGGTGAAAATGATGTATATATTTCTACTGCCTATGCTAGGTATCAAGTAATCTACTGTAATTTGCTTAGATCATAACAGAACCAAAGCTTCTGTCATGCATGTATAGAATACTTGGGACATGAGACATACAGAACATCTTTAATGTCTTTAAAAATGGAATATAACTGTCAATTCTTCTGCATAGTCTTGTTTTTTTCTCTAGTTTCTAAGGGTGGCTTATGAGGAACTCAAGAAAGAAAAGTACTAAAATAGAAAGGAAAACAAATCAGTCTGAGGGACATAGAGCCATCAAGCTAGCTCAGAAATGTATTTGATGACACTACTTTACTGTTAACCTTCTTCCCATCATTTGTTATTTGGGGGAACTGCTGCAGAGAGACTTTCTAGATAGTGAATAGAATAATGATATTTTTATGAGTCCTAATGTAGATTGTTATTGAAAATCTGTCAATTTCACTGGCAAGTATTTGGCTCAAAACTAAGATCTTAATTTATAATTTGCAGCCAGTGATAACTGAAATTATGAGAAGCAACTGGGAAATAAAAAATAACTGTGATGATGAAAACTACATAATTATCTTTCTCATTAAAAACATAAGGCATTCCATTATTCTTGGGATGCACAATATACTCTTTAACAGCTATTGTTACTGAACTGAAACACAACTGAATAGCAAAGACAATACATTACTGATCACCCAAATGATGACAGATAGATACTGCCAAGTGCATGTGCAGAGTGGAAGGGAACAGAACGCAGCAGGAAGTACTGTCCACCTATGAAAAACATAGTAGAGCTGCTGATAGAAACTTCAGGGGTCAGTCTCCACTTTGCTCCCTGAGTTATCTTCTATGGAAGTTTTGTGGATTGAAGTTGGCACTTGATGAGCTTGTAGGTCATTTACTTTGATAAGGAGATCTGAAATTTTCTAAGATCTTCATCTTCTTCCTGGAAGAGAAAGGTATGGTGTAGGCAAACAACTCATTTGTGATGGCCAGTCTTGGTTGTTGACTGGATTGAGAGACACTGTACTAATATCCTGAAGTGTATCCCATATGTTTTCCTCTAAGTTTCAGATCTTACATTAAGGATTTTTTAATCTATTTTGAGTTGATTTTTATACAGGGTGTGAGAGGAGTCAAATTTCAATCTTCTGTTTTGTGGATATCCAATTTCCCCAGAAGTATTTGTTGAAGAGGCTGTCCTTTTTCCAATGTATGTTTTTTGCACCTTTGTTAAGAACGAGTTGGCTGTGGTTTGTGGGTTTATCTCTGGGTTCTCTATTTTTTTTTCTTTTTTGCATTGGTTTATGTGTGTGTTTTTACATCAGTACCATTGTTGCTTTGGTTAGTAAGGTTCTGTAGTACGTCTTGAGATCAGGAATTGTGATGCTTCCAGCTTTGATCTTTTGGTTCAAGATTGCTTTGGCTATTTAGGGTCCTTTGTGCTTCCATATGAATTTTGAGATTGTTCTGTAAAGAATATTATTGGTATTTTGATGGGGATTGTGCTGAATCCATAGATCACTTTGGGCCATACGAATATTTTAACAATATTAATTCTTCCATTCCATGAACCTGGGAGGTCTTTTGTGGGGGCACTTTGTAGATTCCCCTTACGTGTACCCCTGGCAGCTTTCCGCAGCACACTCTCCATGGTTAACTGAGTTAACCATCCAGGACTAGTTGTTGGGATTAGATAACCCTGGATAACTGGGATATAAAGTGAAAATCAATTTGAGCAGAAACTTGTAGTGAATAAAATATTGAGTACTTGAATAAGTTCATATAATCCTCTCTCTCTCTCTATTGAGGATTAAACTCAGGGGTGCTCTACCCTGAGCTCCAGCAGCCTCCTTCATTTGTATGGTACTGGCAATTGAACCCAGGGGCATTCTACCTCAGTCCTATTTTATTTTTTATTTTGAAACAGGGTCTCACTAAGTTATTGAGGGCCTTGCTAAGTTGGTGATGTTATCCTGGAATCTACAATCCTCTTGTCTCAGCCTCCCAAGTATTGGAATTACAGGCATGTGCCATTCATTACATGCCACTTATTTTTTATTTTGAGACAGGGTCTTACTAAGTTGCTGAGGTTGGCTTTGGACTTGTGATCCTCCCATTTAGCTGGGATTACAGGTTTGTGCCACCATGCCTGGCATAAGTTCATGTATCTCTGAATAAGGCAGAAATATATTTTACTTTAACCTGCAAAAAAATATGAACAACTAAAAGTAGTGTGGCATGTATGTATAATTAATTTGATAAAATACCCTACTATCTATCTATCTATCTATCTATCTATCTATCTATCTATCTATCTATCATCTATCTAATCACTTAGTAAAAAAAAAGACATGAATATTTATCCCAAAGAATCTCTAACAAGAAGTTATTTAAAATATCCAAGAATTGTCTACTTTGACTTCCTGATAAGTTAACTCTATGGGAAGAGAAAGAACTACAACTTACCATAGCTTATTTAAGTGAGGAAATGGTACTTCAAATACAAGTGGGTTTAAGAATGTACTTTTGCCTTATTGTCAGGCAATTTTACTGTTTAACAGCAATAGGTAATGAAACATGTTTTATAAAGTATTTTTCTTACATGGGAATTTCTATTATAGCATACATTTTTTTTTCTACAAAATACGACCCTTCTCTTCATTATCATTGCTTAGAAAGCTGAAAGTGAAAGCTAGAAGAGTTTTACAAGTGTGATTATCCACAGGAAAGCAAACATTACAATTTTAAGATCTGAGAAAGGAGGAATTACATATATAAAATCAATGGCTGTGAAAGCAAATAATGGAAAAGAGAAATATGGTGCTATTTTTATGCAGTAATTTTTTGCTACATAGTAATACATTTAAAGGAATAACTATTTGATCATTGCATGTATGTCTGGTAGATTCTTCCAATTTGACTCGTTTAAAATATATATCATAAATTAGAGTTAAATGATAAATTTGGAACAGAAAAAAAAAAAAAGGCTACTTTTAAAAACATTATTTGGTGTCTGACAATGTGTATTTTAGCATTCACTTTCAGTAAGCTATTTCTCTACCTTTCTAACCACACTGAAAAAGAAAACCATCCAGTTATTACCAAAGTTGGACATTTTAGTACAAAATATTTTGGTGATTGAGGGCATTGTTTAGTTTCTTCCTCAGTGTTTGGCTAGCATACACACTCAACATAAAGCGCCGATCTAAGATGAAATTTCCCCTTCAGAAGTGAGGTATATATAGCTGGGCATGGTGACACATGCCTATAATCCCAGTACTTGGGAGGCTAGACTCAGCAGATTAGTGAGACTCTCAAAACTTAGTGAGGCCCTGTCTCAAAATAAAAGATAAAATAGGGCTGGGAGTATAGCTTAGCTCAGGGGGAGAATGCCTTTGGGTTCAGACTCTAATAAAAAATAAAAAAACCCAAAAAACTCAAACCAAACAAGACAAAAAGCCAGGAGTGGTGGCATACACTTGTAATTTCAGTCCTTGGGAGATTGAGACAGGAAGATCATAGCTTCGAGGACAGCCTCAGAAAAGCAGGGAGACTGTCAGCGATCCAGTGAGACCCTGTTCCCAAACAAAAAATAAAAAGTGCTGGGTTATAGCTTCGAGGTAGAATACTCCTGGGTTCAATCTGCAGTACCAAAAAGAAAACAAACAAAATAAAACAAACAAACAAAAACTCTGGTAAGAACCAGATTTTCTATCTGTGATAAGGAATGAGAACTGCAGATTGTATAAGATCCTTTATGAACATTTCTCCTTAGCACTCATCTGAGCCTAAATTTGTCTACACTATATACAGTGGGGAAGCTTATCTTTCAGAGTCCCAGAGAGAGTAAAGAAAAGATGGTGACTGTGAATATTTCTGTCTTGCATGGCCTCGGCTGCAGATGCTGGGCAGGCCTTTCTGCTGTAAGCCGCTGACTGAGTGAGCCCCTGTTCTGGCACCCTGAGGATGTTCACATGTCCAAAGAACCCTGCCTTCAGCTTCAGGGGTAAAATGCAAAGGGTGTCAGAGATACCTGAAAACAGGGAATGGACTGGTAGCTCTTTGCCCCCCCCCCCCAGAAATATACAAAAAGAGCCAAAGTTTAATCTTGTCTAGAGCAGAAGGTAAGCAGATATTAGAGCAAATGTTTCCTAACTTTGTTCTAAGATAGCATTAGTGGAACTAGCACAGATGTTTTTAAATTTGATCTGGCTGCTAGACAGTGTTGTCTCTTCTCCATTAAAAAAAAAATCACTTGATTTTCTATATCTGTTATATACAACTGGCAGTGGGAGTTCTGTGATTAAAGACCCTTCACTCATTCATTTACATCCTGGCTTCATAATAAATAAAGCCACATATATATGTATTTTGTATAGGACATAGGCAGAACTTAGGAGTATCTGCAATATATATTAATTCAAAAATATTTCTTTGGCTTCTGCTATGTGTATAGAATTTTGTAAGCATCATGGAAAATGCACAGGTAAGAAGGACATGCACAGTGCAAAGGTACTAAGTTATAGTTAGGTAGGAGCAAGAAATCCTGGTGTTCTGTTGCACCACAGGGCAACTATAGATAGTAACAACATACTGTACATTTCAAAAAGCTAGAAGCAAAGGATTTAAAAAGTTCTCACCAAAAAGAAATGATGACATTTTGAGGAGATATGTTAACCTGATTTAGCATTAAACACTGTATATATGTATGGAAACATCACAAAGTATTCACTTGATATGTATAATATTTGTATTTTTGTGATCAGTTAAAATAAATTTAAAAATTCTAAAGGCAGAGAAAAAACTCACAAAAGGTAGTACAGGTCATTTTAAAAGTTTCAGATACATTACTATAGAAATTTGGAGGAGTATGTGAAAAACTGGGTGTTTGCTACATCATTTAGAAAACCCCATAAAAATCCATTCATCGGGCAAGAAGTCCTCTGGTTTTCACTTGTCGTGCAACACAGTGCAGCCTTTGCTTCCTTCCAGAGTTTACTCAAGTGTAAAACATTTCTCTGTGCTTGGCATGAATGGTGATTATATACATGCGAATATTCATGAGAATGTCTATAGGCATTCATCTCACATTTTCTTAAGTTATATCCTGATTTGGAGATTAGCTGAGCGGAGGATGGATTTAACTGTACACTCTGGTAAGTCTATCTCTATGGAAATATATTTCCATGCTATTGTAAATACACAGAAAAACAAATAACTTGGGAATCTGGACAGGGTAAAAAGACTTGTTCACCCTGTCTGCCTCAGAACCACTAATTCTTGCTTATCATATTCCAAAAGAGGAATCGGAATGAGTGAGGAAGGCAAGATGATATATGAGGCTAAATTTAATCACTATTTTGAGTTGGATCAGCTTCTCATTTAGCGAGGAAATAAATGAAGAATAAAAAATTGTATGGTAGTGAGACATGGTTGGTGCACAGTTGTAATCCCAGTACTTGGGAGGTGGAGACTGGAGGAGCGCAAGTTCAGGGCCAGCCTCAGCAAGTAGTGAGACTTTCCATCAACCTCACGAGATCCTGTTTCAAAATAAAAATTAAAAAAATAGGGCTGGGGGTATAGCTCGGAGGTAGAATGTCCTGTGTTTAATCCCTCTCTCTCTCTTTCTCCCTCTCTCTCTCTCTCTCTCTCTCTCTCTCACACACACACACACACACACACACACACACACACACACACATTGAATGGCATTTACTACCAGTGGGGCACTGGTAAAACCCTATTTTTTTAAGCACTTTTTTTTTTTTTACCTCTTTTATGAAGTATAGATGTTGTTTATTGATTTCACATATGTAGTTCATCAACATGTTTTTGGATTAGTTTCTTTCTATAAAACTTCTACACATTTGTTACATGCATGATAAGTTACTTATTACAATCTGATTGAAAAACAACCACTTTTCACATTTGGTTTATCATTTAGCTACTAAAAACCTGTATAGGAACTGAATATAATTTGTCAGAGTAGCTGAGAAGTTGTCATGCCATTTTCTCATTTCAATCATCTGTTTCTCAGAAGAAAGAATACAAAGTGCTTTTGATTTAACTTAATGTTTATTTTTAAAAGTCCCCAAACCATTTGTCTTCTGGGTTCAGAAACATTTGTTTGTTAAATATTCAATCACGTTTGGGTTGCGAGGACCATCATAGAGTTTGCCTGACTGACTGTAGCACAGCATATGTATGCCAAAGATGAGACTGATTTCCCCAAGCAGCCTGCACTTCCTCTGTTGAACTACGTTCCTTAAAAGAACATGCAGATGGGTATTTGGACAATAATTTCTGCATGCATAAAATGGATTGCTCTCACTGAGTTGTAATTTTTTTTATTTTTATAATAATTGGTGCATTGTAATCAAACATCGTTGTTAGGTAAAAACTGATAAAGGCATATATGCTCACATTTCTCATTTAACCCCTTCCCCAATTCCCACCCCACTCCCTCACTCTCCCTCCTTCTCAAGTTCAGATTAGTGATTGATCTTGATATATTTGTGAAAGTACATCATGTGCATTAGGGTCCCCCCCCCCATCCATCCCCTTCGGTTAAGTCAATTTCTTTGCTTATCGAGGGTTTCTCCTTTTTCATCTGGAGATCCTCTTATGCCCCATCTTCTCCCTAGCATCCGCATATTAGGGAGAATATATGCTTTTTTACTCTTTGTGACTGACTAATCTCACTTAACATAATGTTTTCCAGTTGCATCCATTTCCCTGCAAATAACATGATTTTGTTCTTCTTGATGGCTGAGTAAAATTCCATTGTGTACATATGCCATAGTTTTGCAATCCATTCATCTGTCCATGGACATCTTGGCTGTTTCTGTAGTTTGGCAATTGTGAATTGTGCAGCTATAAACATAGATACACATGCGTTTTAGTCTGATAGTTTGGTTTCCATTCTTTTGGGTAGATACCCAGAAGTGGTATTGCTGGATCATATGGTAGGATCATTCCCATTTGTCTGAGGATCCTCCATATTGTTTTGCAAAGTGGTTGCACTAATTTGCAATCCCACCAACAATGTATTAGGGTTCCCACTTCTCCACACTCTCGCCAGCATTTGTTGTTGTTCGTGTTTTTTATGATTGCCATTCTGACTGGAGTTAGGTGAATCTCAAAGTAGTTTTGATTTGCATCTCTGATTGCTAATGATGTTGAACATTTCCTCATACATTTATTGGCCATTTGTATTTCTTCTTTTGTGAAGTGTCTATTTAGATCCTTTGCCCATTTTTTTTTGATTGGGTTATTCATTTTCTTAGCTGTAAGTTTCTTGAGTTCTCTGTATATTCTAGGTATTAGTCCTCTATCAGAGAAGTAGCTGGCAAAATTTTTCTCCCACTCTGTGGGCTCTCTGTTGAGGTCCTTGATAGTTTCCTTTGCTGCACAGAAGCTCTTCAGTTTAATGCAATCCCATGTATTGATCTTCCTTTGAGTTGCTTGTGCTTTTGGGGTCTTGTTGAGAAAGTTTTTACCTGTGCCTATGTGTTCAAGTGTTGGGCTTATGCCCTCTTCAAGTAGCTGCAAGGTCTCTGGCCTGACTTCCAGGTCTTTGATCCACCTTGAGTTGACTCTTGTGCAGGGTGAGAAAGTGGGGTTTATTGCCATTTTCCTGCATATGGTTAACCAGTTTTGCCAACAACATTTGTTGAAGAGGGTATCTTTTTTCTAGTGTATATTTTTGGCTCCTTTGTCAAAAATCAATTGACTGTATGCACGTGGGTCTGTTTTTGAGTCTTCTATTCTGCTCCATTGGTCTATGTGTCTGTTTTTGTGCCAATACCATGCTGTTTTTATTACTGTGGCTTTGTAGTAGAGTTTGAAGTTAGGTATTGTGATACCTCCTGCATGGTTCTTGTTACTTTGGCTATCCTGGGCTTTTTGTTGTTCCAAATGAATTTACAGACCAATTTTTCTATGTCTGTGAGGAGTGATTTTGGTAATTTCATGGGTATTACATTGAATCTGTACATCACTTTTGGGAGGATGGCCATTTTGATGATATTTAGTCTGCCTATCCAAGAGCATGGAAGATCTTTTGATCTTCTAAGGTCTTTATCAATTTCTTTTTTCAAAATTTTATAGTTTTCCTTATAGAGGTCTTTTACCTCTTTGGTTAGGTTTATTTTGGTTAAGTATTTTATTTTTTTGGGTGCTATTGTGAGTGGAATTGTTTTCTGGAATTGTTTTCAGTGGATTTATGGTTAGCATACAGGAAAGCTTCTGATTTTTAAAGATTGATTTTGTATCCAGACACTTTGCTGAACTTGTTGATCAGGTCTATAAGTTTTTTGGTTGCATTTGTTGGGTCTTCTAAGTATAGTATCATGTCATCTGCAAAAAGGGATAGTTTTAGTTCTTCTTTCCCTATTTTCATCCCTTTGATTTCCTTCTCTTGCCTTATTGCTCTGGCTAGAGTCTCAAGTACTATATTGTCTTATAATGCATCTTACTAGTTTGTAAACAAAGAAAATATGGCAATTTCTTAACTAGTAACTCTCCTGCATCATGACTGTTATTAAAAAAGGCTGGCCAGGTTGTTTTTGTAACTGTCTTTACAGGAAGCCAGTGATGCTTTGCAGATAAATCACAGCAGAAGTTACTGGGACTGTATGGGGCGGGCAAATATTAGCGTATGAGTATTTGGGGAAAAATATTAGATTCCTTTAATTGTCTAAGACAAACTACATTTTTCAATAAGGTAGATTATATTCTCTTTTAATTGACAACTTTCAAGATTTCTTGCAAAAACCCTTAACCACAACCAAATGTTTATCTGCAAGATGTCTATTTTTTTAGCAAAAATGATAGAATGCTAGGTTCTAAGCAGACAAGTGTTTTATAACCTTCCTCACCTGCCTGTAATGGTGTAGCCAAGTAACAGGGCAGAGACTTGTGACTTTTTCAAAGAAGAGCTTCAATAAAAAGCTAATAATAAAGACATGTAGATGTGAATAGCCTAAAAGAATTACTCATATACAATAAATATTAAATTTGCTGGGTCAGTATAGAGAGAATGTTATGTTGTAATTCATAAACTATAGGATTAAAAATGCAGGGCAACATATTCAAAAAAGAATCCTTCCATTTTTTTCCAATTCATAAACTGACATTTAAAAAATTTTAAAGGCTTTATAGAAATAGCAGCCACATGTGGACTAAATATTCTTTTCACTGTATGTATATAAGGATGTGTCAGGTATGTAGAGGTGAGTAGATAATCATACAATCCAGAAATAGATACTCTTAAGAAAAATGTAAAATGATATAGCTAAATTATTTAGTACCAAAAGAACCTCGAAAGCAACAACACTGAAAAATTCGGGTAATAATAAAATATTAATATAACGCCTAGCCCTAACCCTAACTTTTTCACGTTGCAAAACAGATGTATATAAAAGAAACCGTGTAAAAGTGGCACACTTTCGCTTGTTTCAGATTCTATTATAGAGGGAAAATCACTCTATTATAATAGTCTTTCTAAAGTTTTACATTTTAGTTTTGATTTTCTGTTTATTTTTTTTTAACTCTAGGATTTTATTTGATTCTTTTGATTTTCTAGCTCACCCTGAAACATATTTCTACAATGTTTTTTTTTTTTAATGTGGTTTTATTGGTGCATTAGACTCTCACATCATAATGTAAATCATGTTGACAGGGACATACATGCACACAGCACTTGATGCTCTCCTGCCCCCACCTCCCCATTTCCTCCCTTCCCAATACAGAGTATTGAGATTGACTTTAGTATATTCACATATGTGCACAGAGTCAATGGTAGTATTTCTATGAATAAATCTTAGTCTTCCTTTTCCCCTAGACCACCTCCCTGGCTCCACTGAGGTTTCTCCTCCATTGTGTGGATTCCCTCTTGTATCCCAATTGCTCCCTAGCTTGTGCACATTAGAGAAAACATAAGCCCTTTGACTTTCTGTGACTGGTTAATCTCACTTAACATAGTGTTCTCCAGGTCCTTCCATTTTCTTGCAAATGACATAATTTTGTTCTTCTTTATTGCACAGTAGAATTCCATTGTGTGAAATTCCCATAATTTTGTAATCCATTCATCTGTTGATGGACACGTGGGTTGGTTCCATAATTTGGCTATTGTAAATTATGCTGCTATGAACATAGGTATGCATATATTACTGTAGTTCTCTGATTTCAATCTCTTTGGAAGGATATCCAAAGTGGTATAGCTGGATCATATGGTAGATACATTCCCAGTGTTCTAAGGAATCTCCACACTGATCTCCATAGTGGGTGAACTAGTTTACAATCCCACCAACAGTGTAGAAGAGTTCCTATTTCCCCACATTCTCACCAACATTTATTGTTATTTTACTTTTTAATGATTGCCATTCTGATTGGGATTAGATGGAATCTCAGTGTAGTTTTGATTTGCATCTCCCTAATTCCTAATGATGCTGAATATTTTTTTCATGTATCTATTGGCTATTTCTATCTCTTCCAATGTCATTCTTTATAGACCTAGAAAAATCTGTCATAAACTTCATATGAAGAAACAAAAGACCTAGGATAGCCAAAGCAATTCGGAGCAATAAGAACCATGCAGGAGGCATCACAATTCCTGCCTGACTTCAAATTATACTACAGAGCTATAATAATAAAAACAGTGTACTACTAGCACAAAACCAGACACACAGACCAATGGAACAGAATAGAAGATACAGAAACAAATCCACACACTTAAAGCCAATTGATTCTTAACAAAGGTGCCAGACACATTCGCTGGAGAAAAGGGAGCCTTTTCAAAAAATGGTGTTGGGAAAACTGGTTATCCATTTGTAGGAAAATGGAACTAAATCCTTACCTCTCATCCTGCACAAGAGTCAAGTTGAGATGGATCAAAGACCTGGAAGGTAGACCAGAGACTGTGAAGCTAGAGGAGGGAATAGGTTAAACACTCCAACATATAGGCACAGGTAGAAACTTCCTCAACAAGATGCCCAAAACTCAGGAAATTAAAACAAGAATTAATAAGTGGGATGGTATTAAACTAAAAAGTTTCTGCACATCAAGAGTCTAAAGAGAGAAGGAGAGCAAAGAAGCCCGTCTCCGCGGCCTCGGAGCCACGCCGCTGGGCGGAAGCCGCCATTGAGCCAGCCCCCAGCGTGGGGTCTACTAAGAAAGAAATTATACAACAACCCTCTGCATCCCCACCGACCAGAGCTGGAGTGAGCGACTCCTGAACTCCTCATCCTAGCCAGGCGCATTTCGAGGCACCTTCGACAGAGACCAGAACGCGTGGTACGACCAGCTTAAGCCCGCGCAGGACCATCCCAGCTCACCTCTCCCCGCAGAACCGAAGCAGAGATAACTGTACTCCAGGGCTTGAATCAAAACCTCAGGAGCAGCTTCTCAATGGAAGGAAGGAGAAGAAAAGCAGCTTAAAAGGGAGTAAAGAAACGGGCAGTTGATCGGAATCTAAGGAGCAGACCAGGGAGAATGGGAGAGCCGGTGCATGCGTGGCAGTAGCAGCCGCCATCTTGTCGGCCGCCCACAGCAGCAGAAATCCTCCCAAAAGATCTGCAGAGGCCAAACCAGGTCTGTTCTTACAAACTTGCAAGGATTTCTATTTTGCTTCTTGCAGACGGTTCTTGTTTTCTGGGGTTTTTTTGCTTTGTTTTGTTCCGTTTTTACTCTGTTTTCACGTTGGATTGCTTTGATTTATGTATGTTTGTTCAGAGGATTGGTTGCTTTTTAGCTTTTGCTAGATCCTAGCAGTTAACACCTGAAACCCACCAAAGACACCAATAGAGCAGGCAAAAGAAATACCAGAGTAATTGCAACTCAGTACAAGAAACCATTCGCAGAGAGAAAATAAAAATAAGAAACCTATAAACTCAGAGAAAGTGTGCAAGAATAGCAAAGTTATAAATTTAAGAACAAGGTAACCATGAGAAGGAGAAATATCAAAGAAACAATGAGTCAACACGACCCCACAATAACAGAACTCAATGACACTGAATGGTAGAGCTTACCAGAAGGACAATTCAGAACTTTAATAATAGAAACAATACAAAATTTCCAGAAAGAATGTAGAGAGAGCTGGAAAGAAATAAAAGAACAAATAAAGAATCTGACACCCTGAGCAGGAATCACAGCGAAGCCTTGAGGGAAGTGAAAGATGTGAAAGATGCAATAATAGAAATGAAGGCATTAATACAAACTATAAACAATAGATTAGACCACATGGAAAACAGAATATCACTCCTAGAAGATGACCATTCCAAAAATGAATCCATTATACATAATCTAGAAAAAAAATTCGACAGTATGAATAGGACATTGATGAGATCTGGGCCAATTTTAAAAGAGCTAACCTAAGAATAATAGGCATAGAAGAAGGATTAGAAGTTGAAACTAATGGAATAAACACCCTATTCAAAAAAGTAATAGAGAATTTTCCAAACATAGAAAGAGAAATTGACACACAGGTGCAGGAAACATATAGAACTCCCTTCAGACAAGACCAAAGAAGAGGTTCACCATGCCACATAATAATCAAGATGACTAATGTAGAAGCTAAGGAAAGAATTCTAAAGGGAACAAATTTAAAGGCCAAGTAACATTTAGAGGCAAACCAATTAGAATCACTCCAGACCTCCCAAACCAAGTCATGAAAGCCAGGAGGGGCTGGAGTAACATATTCCAAACTTTGAAAGAAAATAACTTGCAGCCAAGATTCTCCTACCCAGCAAAACTCTCTCTCAAAATTGACAGGGAAATAAAAACCTTCCATGACAAATAAAAACTGAAAGCATTCATGGCTTCCAAACCAGCACTAGAGAAAATACTCAAAGAGATTAACTACAAAGAACTAATAAGTAAACGTCAGAACCAGAGAAACAATAATTTCCAGGAAGCAAACAACTAAGCAAAGAAGAACAAACACTACTGCAAACAGAAGTCAAAACCCAAAATGTTAGGAATTAAAAATCATCTCTCAATACTCACACTGAATGGTCTCAACTCCCCAATAAAAAGGCACAGGGTGGCAAAATGGATCAAAACCCAGAATCCATCTATATGCTACTGCAAGAAACACACCTTACACACAAAGATTCCCACAAACTAAAGGTGAAGGGCTCGAGTAAGGTAATTCATGCCAATGGAACTCAAAGACAAGCAGGAGTAGCAACTATGATATTGGATAAATTAGATTTCAAGCCTAAGCTCATCAAAAGAGACAAAGCAGGTCACTTTTTACTAGTAAAAGGAACAATACAGCAAGAGGAAATAACAATTATCAACATCTATGCCCCAAACATAGGTGCAGCCACTCTCATAAAACAAACCCTACATGATATAAAATCACACATAGATCCCAATACACTAATAATAGGAGACTTTAATACCCCTCTCACATCACTAGACCGATCTTCAAAAAAAAAGGTCAGTAAAGATGCTTCAGACCTAAATAATACCATAAACCAAATGGACCTGTTAGACACATATAGAATATTTCACCCAACTACAGCTGAATTCACATTTTTCTCAGCAGCCCATGGAACCTTCTCCAAAACAGACCACATTCTGGGCCACAAAGAGAGCACTGGCAAATTCAAAAAATGTAACATAATTCCCTGCATCTTTTCAGACCACAATGGAGTGAAACTAGAAATCAACTCTAAGAAGACCCAGAGTAACCATGTAA
>PVLC010036625.1:0-15678 GCA_004027655.1 Graphiurus murinus
CCCCTTTAATGCTTGGACAGCCTTCTGGGTAACAGCTGTATCAATTGTATACATTTCTAATTTCTGCCTCATTTTGGCTGCTGAAAAGTGTCTGTTTTAAATAATTGATTTTCAAAATTTTTTCAGAACATATCATAGTTATACATGGAAGAGTTAGTCTAATACATGTTCCTTTGTCATTGGACCTAGAATACCAGCTCTTTGTTTTTTATAAAATTTACTTCAGATGATTAATATATTTCTTATTATGACTCATTAGTTCTGTCTTATCTCTACTCTTAGATATGAGGAAAAGGCAACTAAAGACTTGGAACGATACAATAATCAAATGAAGAAGGCCATTGAGCAGGAGACAGAAATATCTTTGAAAGATGGCAGAAAAAAGATAAAACACACCAGTGCATGGAGTTTGGCACAGAAGCACAAGATGAAAACTTCATTATCTAATCAGCCAAAACTTGATGAGCTTTTTCGGTCCCAAACTGGAAAAAAAAGGAGTGAAAATATTAAAGTAGTACATATCCCCTTTTCTATGAAAAACTTAAAAATAAATTTTGAGAAACAAAAGAAATTGGACCTAGTAGAGAAAGATGAACTTTGCTTGATTCACCATCTCAAGTTTCCTGATGGATGGCTAATTACATCTAAAACAGAGGTAATGTTACTGAATCCATACAGAGTAGAGGAAGCCCTGCTATTTAAAAGACTTCTTGAGAATCATAAACTTCCTGCAGAGCGACTGGAAAAGCCAATTATATTAACAGAGAGGTATGATGAAGTAATAAAATTATTTAACTCTAAGAACATTTATTCATTCCAGATTAAAAATTGAAGGTAAAACTCAATAGTGTTTTCTAGTAGGGATGAGTGATATTTTTAAAAAATCTTTTAAGAATCTTATTTCTAATGTTTTAATAGAATTGCTTATAAATAATTTTCAAATATTATAGATAACTTCTGCATTTAATAAATAGGAAGTTCAATTCTTCTGTACATTAGAAACTTCCCTAGGGTAACTATAAAGTTAGGTTACTGTGACTTTCTGACTTTGAACCATTGTAACATTTTCAAATGTACATGAATGGCCCTCTTAGCGTAGCAAGCAGCGCATCAGTCTCAAATGTACATGAAAATAAAATTATACAGTGAATGCATTTACCAACAATTGTCAAAATTTTACCACATTTTATTTAACTGTCCATGCATACATGCATACACACACACACACACAGCTCGCTCTTTCTCTCTCTCAAATTTGAGAAAAATTATTCCTACTCTACCTCCTTTAGTTTATCTTCTCAAACATGCATCCCCCCCCCCCCTTGATACTGCAGATTGAACCCACGGGTGCTTTACCACTGGGTTAAACCCCCAGCTCGTTCCCTCCCTCCCCACCCCAGACTGGCCTCAAATCTGCAATCCTCCTGCCTCAGCCTCCCCAGTAGTTGGGATTACAGGTATGTGTCACCACACCCAACAAAAATGGCTTTCTTAATCACAAATGCTATTTCGTACCTTATACAATAATAATTCCTCATTGTTCAAAATGACTTGTTTTTATAATTATCTACACGACCCACACATTACATTTGTTTATATCTTTCAAATACTGTAATAGCACATCACTGACTTCTTATAGGTACTGAGTCACTTATTCACTGAAATATTCTGTTATCTCAATTTACTTACTGTGGTACTGTTTAATTTGTCTGACTCTTCTCTGTATTTTATTGGAATTAGCTAAAAGAGTCTACTTTCTGCTTAATCGGGGCTCTGTGTTTCACCCTTTAAAAGGCACTTTTCACTGGGTTCCAGCTGATGATAACCTGATCTTCCACCATAAAGTTCCCAGTCAGCCTTTCTATCTAATGATTTCATCCTTGATAATTATTGCCTGAGTGAATTTTATTTTGGGTATAAAATGGAATGTTTCCTTTTTATATCCTATGTATATTGCTTCCTTTAAAAATGAGTATTAATTGACCTATTATACAATAATATATTGTTATACTTAATATTTCTGTTTTAGTCTGACACAAGTAAAACAGAATAAGAGAGAAGGAGATCAAAGCTGGAACATTTAAAAAAATGATAAGTTTATTCACTAGGATACATCTAAGACTGGTTTAGAGCTGGGCGTGGTGGTGCACGCTTGTAATCAATCCCAGGCATTTGGGAGGCTGAGACCGGAGGATCTGGGTTCGTAGCCAGCCTTAGCTGCTTAGTGAGGCCCTCCGCAACTTAGTGAGACCCTGTTTCAAAATAAAGAATAAAAAACAGAGCTGGGGGTGTAGCTCAGAGGTAGAATGCCCCTGAGTTCAATCCCCAGTACTGCAAAAAAAAAAAAAAAGATTGGTTTAGAAAACTGTCAAAGGAACCATTAGAAAACAGTGCTTTAGACTGTACTACAATAATTCAAAAACCTTGTGACATTTTCTCTTTGTTCCCTCCAAAGAGTAAGGGCACATCAGAATGTTAAAATTTAATTGCCTTTCTGAATGGTGTTTGTAAATTTTCATTTAGATTTTAAAAACCTATGCTTGGCCAAATTACAGGTTTTTAAAAATGTTTTTCCATGTGACATTCTATTATGAAATACATTTAAAAACTATTATTTGGGCCCATACTAGCATGAAAGGAATTCTTTTTTAGTTGAGCAGAGATTATTAACAAAGTGTAATTCAAAATTGTTTTTCCCTTCTTCTGAAATGTGTCATCCTCTCTTACAGTTAATAATACAAGTTTTTCAAAACTAGCTCATAAACTGTTCTACAATGTTGGCAAGTAATTATGGATAGGTTTCTTTTTCTCATTGGAGTTTTAGTACCAGTTGTGTACTTTACCTCTCAATGGAGTCACTTAGATATCTATAGAACACAAAGTTTATAATAATAATGGCTAATGTTTATTGAGCACTTACTATATGACAGAAATTTTGTTATATCCTTTTTGTTGCAACAAAAAGGTAGATATGAGGTAGATATGCCATCAACCACATTTCATAAATAAAGAGATGAAACAGTTACCGTATCCAGGCTTACATATGCAGTGGATCCAAGATTCCAATTCAGACAGTTTAACTATGGAGCCTGCACTATTAGTTGCTAAATTCTATCATCATCCCCAACTCTCAGGACTGATTTTCAGAATATTGGTTAGATCAAAGAGAATGCCTCTAATACATAACCAAAGCTCTCTCTGTGATATCTACTCTCATAGCCAATAGAGTCTTTAAGTCATTCAGAGCTGATAACCAAAGACATATATTCATTTGCTTTTTTACTGGAACATAAAACATCACTTTGCACACGTAAGAGACTCAAATATGCATTGGGAAAACAGTCACCATTCACATCTCACCCCAACATACACCTTTTGGCAATAACTGTTAGGTCACGAGGTACTGACCAAGCCTAAAACCAATGTGAGAGGTCGATTTGTACCCTAGATGAGTTTGGGCTTCCTCGATATTTTGTTTAGAGCCTACACTGCTCAGAATCATTTCATATAATACCTGTGGCAAGCATGTCATGTTTGCAGTAAACTGAAAGAAGCTCTCCCATACTTTGAATTGATAAATTTATAAGTTCCTGGGAGAGAAAAGATATATGTTTAATATTTTTGTTACTGAAGAAACCTTGACTAGCAGTTGAAAATTTGACAGGATGTATGATTCGAATAACTCGACAATTTGTTATTATGTTTATTTTAAAGGTATAAAAGGGTATTATTTATTAAGTTTTCATTTCTGTTATGTTTAGAGAGCCAGTTTTATTTAAATTTCACATTGAATTTGTAACCTTCTAAAGGACAGAAGTTGTCTTTTATGTCTGTTTTTTGTTGTTGTTGTTTTGTACTAGGGATTGAACCCATAGGCATTCTACCTTCAAGCTACACCCCCCAGCCTGATTTTATTTCTTATTTTGAAACAGGGTCTCACTAGGTTGCTAAGAGCCTCACTAAATTGCCGAGGTGGCTTTGAACCTGTGATCCTCCTGTCTCAGTCTCTCAAGTACTGGGATTACAAGTGTGTGCCACCGCACCTGGCTTATGTCAGTTTTTAATCTTTTCTATATACTGTACACAGTTGGTCACATATAAAATATTAACAGAAATGGAAAAATTTCTCACAGGCCTGGGGCTTTTCCATAAATTCTTTTTATTTCAATCTGCATATTTAATAATTTGACATAATTCCTTTCTTAGTCTTTTTAATGGAACTCAATATTTAGAAGTTTTATGTAAAATGACAACAGATGACCAAACATACAGTGGATCAAGCTACCTGTCAGATCCTCGTCTTACAGCAAATGGTTTCAAGATAAAATTGACACCAGGTAAGATAATGTAATATTTCCTGACATAGAAAAATAAGTCTTGCTCCAAGAGTTACATTTGGGTTTTATAATTTTCAGATACCATGGTATTTTTTTTTCTCAATAAAGTCATTGTTAGCTGTATAAAAACAGACTTATTTCAGCCAGGCGTGGTGGTGCACACTTGTAATCCCAGTACTTGGGAGGCTGAGACAGGAGGATCGCAGGCTCCCGGCCAGCCTCAGTCACTTAGTGAGGCCCTCCACAACTTAGTCCCTGTTTCAAAAAAAGAATAAAAAATAGGGTGGGGGGTGTAGCTGGAAGGTAGATTGCCTCTGAGTCCAGTCCCCAGTACCAGGGGGGGGGAAAAACATTTCAAAAAAAGCAAACTTTTTTTTTTTTAGGACTGGGGATTGAACCCAGAGGCATTCTACCCCTGCCCTTTTTGATTTTTGAAAGTCTCACTAGGTTGCTGACAGTCTTGCTATGTTGCTGAGGCTGTCCTTGATCCTGCAATCCTCCTCTCTTGCCTCTCAAGTACTGATTTCAGGCATGTGCTATTGCACCCAGCAAAAAGCATCTCTTGAAATGAGCAAGTTTGGTCTCTCTTTCAGTTCAATATCTTGGATTTGCATTTTTTTTCGGATTAATCAAATAGGTAATTTTATTGTAATTTGTGCTATCATTTGACAATATTCACATACCCTACTTTATTAAATCATTAAAATATTTTTTTAGGTGATGAAACAAAAAGAAATATGTAAGATACTAGCATGGCCTAATAAAAATGGGTATCTTCTTTGCTTTTTAAGAAATATTTACTTGTTTTGCCAAATAGATATTCAGCAGCCTTGCTACTTCGAGAGTGGACAGATGATTTAATTCCATGACTTTGCTGCAAGACTGATAGTCCTCTGCTTAATGTGGTAATTCATTGGATAGACAAAAAGAAAATTTGTCTGAGAGTTCAGTTTTCCTGGCTGGCCTTTTCTTTTTTCTTTGTCATTTCCATACTGGACTGGCTTTTACCCTAGCTTCCTGGGCCAGCCTCGTCCTGTGACTTCCCTCAGCTGTTGTGAAGGTGCACAAGGCACTGTGAGAAATGACTCCAGTGACCTGCTTCCCCCTAAACTCATTATACCCAAAGCAGAGGAAGACTTTTAAAGGAATGTTCTACTGGAACACAAAAATAAAATAGTTATTAAATAGAGTTTACAAAAGCATGAAGCTGAATCTTTGCAGAAAATGTCATGAATTCCAAGCATAAAGTAACTTTAAGCCAGTCATGATGGAGCATGCTGGTAATCCCAGTACTGGACAAGCTGAGACAGGAGGATCATGGGTTTGCAGCCAGCCTCAGCTGTGAACTCAGTGAGATTCTGTTTCAAAATAAATAATAAAATAGGGCTGCAGGTGTAGTTCGGAGGTAGAATTATCCTGGGCTCAATCCCCAGTAAAAAACACACACACTGACTTTATGTGATATTTGCAGCTTTAAGGAATTAAAGCTCTTTAGACTTGGGATGCAGATTGTCCAAATTTCAACTCTGCCATTTAAAAACAATGTGTTCGAGGGAAAGTAGGTTGGCTTCCCTATTTCCTCAGCAGCAGCTAATAGTTGTCGTGCATGAGTGTGTGTGTGTGTGTGGTACTAGGGATTGAACCAATAGGGTTCTATCACCAAGCTGTACCCCCAGCCCTTTTTTTTTTTTTTTTTTTTTTTTTTAACAGTATCTTGCTTAGTTTCCATATGCTAGCCTCCAATTTACAATCTCTCTCAGCTTCCCAGTTACTGGGATTACCGATGTGCACCACTGAGCCTGGCTATCACTATAATTTTTGAATAAATAACTATTATGTGAAAAGTACTATTCTAAAAGTTAAATGTATTATTTCATTTAAGCTCCCTAATAACATATAAAGTAGACTCTTCTACTGTCTCCATTTTACATATGGAAAAATCAAGGCATGAAGAAATTTAACTTTCCTCAAGAGAACACAGTTACTGGTAGAACCAGGACTTGAGCCCCTGTAATCTTTCTTTAGAGCCTAGCTCTTAATGAATTTGTTACATTCCTTCCTGTTAAAACTTCACAAAGTAGATATGAGCCCTAAATGAGGTAACATAAATCAATGATCATTGTACTTGGTAATGACATAGGTATTCAAATATTCTCTTTTCCTAACCTGACCTCTCCTTTTAGACCTGAACTGACTCGTTTCTTTTAGTCCTCCTAGAAATCTCTTCGAGGAACCTTTGCATCTTTTTAATTTTTTTGAAGTATGAAGCAAGGAGACAGAGAGAGAGAAAGAGTGTGTGTGTGTGTGTGTGTGTGTGTGTGTGTGTGTGTTTGCATGCACAAGGGTGCGTGTATGTGTGTGAGGTATTTTATTGTTAATCTTTTTTTCTAATTAGCTAAGTGTCATTGGTAGTCCATTCCTTTGGTTTTTTATTCTTTTGTTTTCATGAAAGATGTTATTACTGCAGTGTTTTGGTTTTTGGTTTTGGTTTTTTTACATTTAAGATAACTGTCTTGCCTGTTCCAAGAGCATGTTATGTTTATTTCTGAGTTACTCAGTAAGTTTGTCTCTAACAGATTTTCTGAGTTTGTCAGTAGTGATTTTTAAATCCTACTGAAGGCTAGGTTCTTTTCATGCACCAAAGATGCACAAATGTTTAAGATAATCATCTGCAAACTGATTTGATTTAATTGAAGTATGCTTTACATAAGATATCATGAGCATGATTTGCCATGTCAGTAACAGATCAAGTGTAAGGCACTCATATTTTCTTCACTGTTTTGTCTTTTCCCCATTTTTAAAAAAATTAACCTGTGTTTTCTGAAAGAATATCTTTCTCATTTAGGGAGAATTTTATTATATTATACTAACTTTCAATCAGTAGTTTGCAGTTGTCACAAACCATCTTTGGATAAGAAAAGTTACATTTGAAAGAGAAAAAAATAGATCTGGCTTTGAGAAGATTCTTATTGTGACCCTGAAAACTTGGATTGTTGATGGGATTAGGTGTGTGTTCTTTTCAATAAGAATTCCATATGTTAGAAAGTGAAAACTTGTCAAACCATGTATTCATTTTCCCCCCAAATTTTGTGGAAATTTCTTGAAAGTTTATTGTTACATAGTTCCAAATGTCTCTTAAATTTTCTGTATCTGAATTTTACAAACACAGGAATTAAGTATGGCTTGATCTCCTGGTTTGTTCCCAAATACTTTTCACCCTACAGCATAAATTCTGTGGATTTCCAGGGCAAGTGTAGGTTAGTATTAGACTTTTCAATCCAATCAAATTATAAAACATACAGAACTAGCACTACTGAAAATCTTTTAAATTTATATTTTTGGGTTTATTCATATATATATATATACACATATATATATACACAATACATACATATATATATATGTGTGTGTATATATATGTAGTTATGGGTGTGGGGGGGTGTCACTAGGGATTGAACCCAGCAGCAGTCTACCTCTGACTACACCCCTAGCCCTTTTTATTTTTTGTTTTATTTTTATTTTTTGGAAACGGGGTCTCACTAGGTTGCTGAGAGACTTGCTGCATTACTGAAGCTGTCCTCCAACCTGCAATCCTCCTGTTTCAGCCTCCCAAGTACTGGGTTTACAGGCATGTGTTACAATGTTCAGCCTCATGTATTTATGAATATATAAAAGAGATGTGAACTAGAATATTTCGCCTCTTACTGTTTGCCTATCTGTACAGTGTTTCAGGTCTCTTTTTTTTTCTCTCTATTGAACTCTATCTCTTTCTTTAATGTTTCATGATATATCCTATTATTCTCCAGTTGTTTACTGGGAAAAACATTAGAATACTTGCTTTGTTGAATCTGCCACCATTGCATTGCCATCTAGGTCTGTAATTGAGAAGGGGTTAGGGATTAGATTATTAGAATCTGAAACTCGAGTTAGATTATACCATTTTTTATTGTTATTCATTGATAGCTATTATCCAAATTGGAATATATTTCTTTACTTCTAGGAAACATGATACGGACTTTAGTTTTACTAATATTGTTACAGGGATATAGCCCAAATCTCTGCTATTTTCCAAAATCATGTTTTTGGTTTTTGGGGGTTATTTATTTATTTATTTATTTATTTATTTATTTATTTATTTGTGTGTGTGGTACTGGGGATGGACCTAGAGGTCTCCTACCTCCGAGCTACACACGCCTTCCCCCCCTCCCCCCATTTTATTTATTTGGAAACAGGGTCTCACTAAGTTGCAGAGAGAGCCTCACCAAATTTCTGAGGCTGTCCGCAAATCTGCAATCATCCTGTCTCAGCCTCTCAAGTATTGGGATTACAATCATGGGCCACCATACCTCGCCAAAATCATATATCCTAAAGCCAAATATGCTTTGAAATATGTGCTGTGTTACGGATTATCTACTTGATTATATATCCAATCATGCGGCTAGTGTTTAGTTTTCATTATTAAATAGTGTAAAACAGTTTGAGCAATAGATAACATGTCAGTTTTAAAATACTGTCCCAGTAAAACATTTTTAATTAGTATTTCATTTTCTCAAATTAATAATATATTGGTAAATTATTATGTGTCTATTTTTTATAGCTTGTAAAGTAAAATAACCACAGGAATAACTTAGGCCTTTAAATTAGATATTAAAACAGTGGACTAGATTGTGAAGGTCAACAGTTGCTAAAACACTTAAACCAGTTTTATTTTAATAAATATCATGGAACTTCATTTTCTCTCCAAAGTCAGAAATGTTCCAAACAAATGTAAGGAGCAGACCAGCAGCAACCGAGAATAAATTAAATTATATAAAGCACATGTGGTGTCAATGAGTACTTATGACTGAATGTGAAATCCTTTGGGGAATTACTCTTTATTCTCCAACTAAGGAACAAAACTTTGTCCCGGTTATATTAAATTCTGATGAAGGTTTACTAAATGTTTTAACAGTAATTTTATTTTTAATGGACATGTCCTGGAATATAACTATAACTAACCTCACTGTGTCTATATGTGTTTTTTGTGTGTGTGTGTGTGTTTTTTTTAGGAGTTTCCATTACTGAAAACTACTTGGAAATTGAAGGAATGGCCAATTGTCTCCCATTCTATGGAGTAGCAGATTTAAAAGAAATTCTTAATGCTGTATTAAACAAAAATGCAAAGGAGATTTATGAATGTAGACCTCGCAAAGTAAGAAGTTATTTAGAGGTATGCATTATTAGAATATGTAGTTTAGCTAGGTCTTAAGGCATTTAATTATTTCATAATAAAGTACTAAATGGTTTAAAAACAGTGAAATAGTTTCTAAAAAGGATTTTCTACAAGAAGAAAATACTATTAGGAAAAAAAAACCCTCCATTAAAAGTTTTACATCTTGGAGCTGGGCGTGGTGGCGCACGCTTGTAATCCCAGTATTTGGGAGGCTGAGACCGGAGGATCCGGGTTCGCGGCCAGCCTCAGCTACCTAGTGAGGCACTCCACAACTTAGTGGACCCTGTTTCAAAATAAAGAATAAAAAATAGGGCTGGGGGTATAGCTCAGAGGTAGAATGCCCCTGAATTCAATCCCCAGTACCACAAAAAAAAAAAAAGTTTTACATCTTGGGAGACTGAGACTGGAGGATCAGAGCTTCACAGCCAGCTTCAGCAACTTAGCAAGGCACTCTGCAACTTAGTGATACCCTGTTTCAAAAGAAAGGAATAAAATATGGCTGGGGGTTTAGCTCAGAGGTAGAATGCCCCTGGGTTCCATCCCCCACTACCACAGGGAAAAAAAAGTATGATGAACTCTGTGATACGCTCCTTACCATAACATTATTTCTTGGGTACCTGTTGATAAAAAGTCTTATGGATGAGATATTTTGTAGTAAAGTTCTTTATTATTTTCTATATGGATTCAGAATTGTTCAGCCTTCATACCATATATTTATCTAAAAGGAATTGTAATGTGATTCTATGCCTTAATCTCTACAAGAACAAAAAGAAGGGAATGAAAAATATAGACTATTGAAAATTGGAAAGTTTTAGTTTTCTATACAACATCCACTACAAGTGAGAAATTTAACAGATAGTTTAAAAGAATAAACTAAAAAACAAGAGTTGAAGAAGATTATAAAGTTTAACACATCCAAGAATAGGATATTGGCAAGAAAATACTAGTGAAAGGTTCTAGATATTCTTCATCTCTCAAAGTTGGTGTTATTTTATAAACAAAACTGAATTCTAATAAAGTTTATTTTCTTCCTTTTAAAGAAATGAACATTTCTGTTTAGAATTCATGGAGTGCCCATTGCATTTGGAAGGTCAATTTGTCTCAACAGGAAAGTTCACTTGTTACCCTTTTTTTTTCTTTGCGGTACTGGGGATTGAACTCAGGGGCATTCTACCTCCGAGCTACACCCCCAGCCCTATTTTTATTCTTTATTTTGAAACAGGGTCTCACTAAGTTGCGGAGTGCCTCACTAGGTAGCTGAGGCTGGCCGCGAACCCGGATCCTCCGGTCTCAGTCTCCCGAATGCTGGGATTACAAGCGTGCGCCACCACGCCCGGCTCTCACTTGTTACCCTTTTTGAAGAATGTGTTCTGTAGTATGAATCACTCAGGAGCTTGGTTCTGTAGAAATTCCCACTGTTTTGTGGGGGTAATTCAACACTAACAGTTTCTAGATTCCAAAGAAATCTTTAATTATGAAAGAGTTCATATGAACTTTAATGAAATTGAAAGAGTTGTGGATATTGTATACTGAAGAACCATGAGGGAAGAAATAAGATTTCAGAAATAATGGAGAAAAAAGTGATTGGAACTGGATTTAAGTATTTTTTGCTAATACTATATATCATTACATTAAGGTAACAGGAGATGGGATTATTAAAGAGAATGGTCTAGAAAAAAAAAGTAGAGAACTTATGTCTGAACCACAGGAATGCTTCCTTGTAAGGTTGATCTGAATAAGATGAATCAGAGATAAAGAGGAGAGTCAAAGGAGAACCATTAGATAGATGGGTATAAAAGTCAGGAAAGGAAGGAAATGAAAAATACATAGTATCTGATTCTTTATAGGTTAAATAGTTACTAGAAAGTAGGTATGGCTTCTGGATGACCGTGGCAGCCTTGAAGAAAGCCATAATGGCAAAGTGGTAGGGATGTCAGACATTTGCCAATGGCTAGAGTGGAGTAGTGGTGGAAAAATAGGCAGCAAATCACATGGCAGTGAAAGGAAAGAAAGAGTATGTTCAGCATGTTTGTGTTGAATTGGTGGAAAAGACAAAGACTGGAGAGCAGATGCTCCAAAAGACACAGGGATAAGGACATAAACTTTAGAAGAAACTGTCTCTGAATCAAGAGCAGATGATTGAAGGAAGAGTGAAAAGAATATTTATCATCAAACCTTCAGTCCTCCCTATCAGAAAACAGCATTACCATCCACCACATCTGTAGACACTATCTTTGATTCTGCACGCCTCAAAACCAGTCCATCAGCAAGTTTTCTTGATTCTACCACAAAGTCAAAGTCACATCAGAAAACTATACCTTACTCCATCTCAACTACTATTCAGTGTCTGACCATGACTGCTATGATTGTCTGCAAGGCCCTTTGCTTCTCTTCTTGACCTGCCTCAAACCATACTTCACACAGCAGCCAGACTGATTTTTTTTTTTTTTTTTTGTGGTACTGAGGATGGAACTCAAGGGCATTCTACCCCCAAGCCATGCCTCCAGCCCTATTTTATTCCTTATTTTGAAAGAGGGTCTCACTAACCTACAGAGGGCCTTACTAAGTAGCTGAGGCTGGCTTCGAACCTGTGATTCTCCTGTCTCAGCCTCCCAAGTACTGGGATTACAAGCGTGTGCCACCACACCCAGCTCAGACTGATTATTTTAAAATGTTAAGTACGTGTCAGGCTTTTGCTTTAAAACTCTGGTTACTTCCCTGTGTATTCAGATTAAAATCCCATTTGCTCACCCTGTTTTAGAGAGTGATATGGCCCCTGCCTAACTCCCTCATCTTGTTTGTCTCTTCACTGAACATTCTGTTCTGTTCTCTCTACCTGGAATGTTTTTCCCCTGTGATCTTTGCATGATAGCTTATTTAAATAGAAGCTTAAATGCCATCCCAGGTAACACAGTTGATAATAAATGTTTATTAAGTGAATTAGATGAAAATAATCAACTTCCTGTCTTCTTGCTACGACAATGTATTTTCTGCTTCAGGGTATACCATGGTAAGGTATATGACTTTCTTTTCACAGGGAGAAGCAGTGCGTCTTTCTAGACAATTACCTGTGCACTTATCAAAAGAGGACATCCAAGATATCATCTATAGAATGAAGCATCAGTTTAGAAATGAGATTAAAGAATGTATTCATGGTCGTCCATTTTTTCATCATTTAACCCATCTTCCAGAAACATGATTAAATATGTTTAAGAAAATGAGTTACTGTTGAAATTGATGTGGTCCTAAAACAGTGAGTCAGTTTTTAAACCAGTTTTGTATTATGTGTCAAATTTTTATTTTATAAATGAGAATTCACTGGCTTGTTTGTGTAATAAAAAAGTCTTATTTCACTGGCTTGTTTGTATATTGAAAAATTATAAAATGTTTAAATAAATTAGTTAATATAGATGATTGATTCATTTTATTTTCAAGACTAGCCTTCATAGAAATTATAAGTTGTAGACTCCACATTGTAAAATACCTACTATTCTTGGATGGTTGTTTTACTAAGCCAGTCTGGCCAGAGAGAATTCACACATTGCACAGACTTGGGTGTATCTAAGAGAAGTTGTCTATCTTTTTTAAAGTAGGATAGAGAGGAGAGAGAAAGGAAAGTTCAGAGGAAAAAGAACGTAACTTCAGAAATCTACCAACTTACCTCCATCTTGGGAAGAATAACAAGGATGTTGCTGCCTCTTTGTTACATAATAATTATTGGACTTTGGGGTCAAAATGGGAAGATCTAGATTTTTAACAGAAAATTTAGGTTAAGATCATTTTTTGTACATATGCCCCTTTAAAAACCAGGTCACAAAGGGCACCAATATTTGTTTTACAAAAATTTGAAACATGATTTTTCATAAATATATCTGTTGTGTAGCATACAATATGTTAAACTGGACACACTATGTCCCATAATTCTCATGAATCATCTTTAAGATTGTTAAGATCTTTGTGTTGAGGGACAAATACTTGGAATTCTATCTGTAGCCCACTATCTCCTACCAAAGTCGTCCTGTTTCCCATAACCCAAATAGTGCCCCTCTCCCTTATTCCTTTATATAAATTTGGGGCATCTTCCTGGGAATATTCCTTTTAATGAAGTGAATGAATTGAGGGGAAAATATGGTCAGCTAGAAACAGGATAAAATTTTCATCAAACATTTGTATTGACCCTAAACTAAAAGATAGACTCAAGTCAATTTTTTTGTTTTTTATTTATTCTGTATTGGTCTTATGACAGCCTCTTAGAGAAACTAATTTTTTTCTTTCCAGTTCTATATTCTTTCAAAATCTTCCAAATCAGTATAGTAGTAAAGGCAGCAGTTATTGACAACCTGTTTGCTAGATACGCTAAGCATCTGTCTTGTATGTTCTTGTTTAAATTTCCATTCTATTTGGGACTGTGAATGCTCCTGAGACTAATGTCCGAGTTCTTGTTCTTTACCACTAGTATACTGCCTGCCATGAGAAATAGACTCTAATGAGTCATTTGGGTCCACAAAGTATAGGTTTTGGGGGGTGAGGGAGGAATATAAAACACTCCCTGTCACCACTTTAAGAAATGCGTCTGTGATTAAATGTTTGGTGCTGCAATGTCTTCCTGAGGGACTCTCGAGTAACGGTGGGGTGAGTTGGCTGGCTGTCCAGGTGCTGCGCCATGTTGGGCTGAGGGCCTCACAGGGCCGCTGTCCATCCGGGTCTCTGAGCTGAAGCGGACGCCCCGTAGCAGCACGCTGCCCTCCGTCCCCCACAAGCCCTTGCAGCAGCCCCAGCATCGCCCGCGAGACAAAATGGCTGGAGCCGGGGGCGACAGTGAGGCCGTGGCTCCCAGAATGGAGGTAACGGCTGCTGAGGACTGGGAAAGTGGCTGTGGGTGCTAAGGGCGAGGTGGGGGACATCCAGAGGGAAAGGAAAGCCACCTTCAGCGACCCACTTGCCTCGGCTCTAGGCTTTGGTGCTAAGGCTGAGGCCAGAGGAAAGGACTTTGACTCCCTCAAAGTGCTGTTGATACCCAAGGATGATACTTATGGACAAATTTCTGTTTTCACTGGCTGTTTGATTCTGTAATTTTATCCAATTTTGTCGCCCAGGTTGCAGGAATCGGAATCCATCCCACCATAGCCTAATTTCTTAACTAAAAATGTAAATATTTTGCGTTTTTCCCTCTCCAAACTTGACTCATCTCTTTGCCTTTATTTTCATCATATTTTTGCAAAATTCCTCCAATCTCTTGGAAGGAGAGAGGGGAGAGCAGGAGCCACTAAAGTTAAAACTCAGGGTCTACTCTTAAAACCAGAAATGAGTTCTAACTTCATAGTTCCTACTGTAAAGCAAATAATACATATGAGACACCCAAATGTTGATCACTAACAACTAGACTTGACAAAGCAAATTAAAACCAGGAATGATATTAAAATATTTAAATGAACTAGACTTGTTCTTAGAGTTGTAGCATTTGGGGCATGCTGGGTTCATGGACTCACAATGATTAACAAAAATTTCAGGTTATCCAAGCATTTTTACATGTAAGAAAATGGACGCTTAGAGCTATTAAATGAATTACCTGAGTGCACACATCTGCTTTATACTGTACTAGTTCCATTTCAGGTGTTGATAATTACCATTAGCAATGATAGATAAATACTAAAAAAACTAAATTTTATTGCAAGACCAAATGAAAAATGACTTGAGGTTGTCAACTACTTATTTTTATAAGCATGAATAAGGAAGAGCCAACTTCTATACATCTTTTGGTAATCTCACCTAAATTTTAAACTCCAAAATCTTGATTGTAGCAAAGTGTGGTGGCACACCTGTAATCCCAATATTTGGGAGGCTGAGACAGTAGGATTACAAGTTCTAGGCCAGCCTCAGCAACTTAGCAAAGTCCTCAGGAACCTAGTGAGACCCTGTTTCAAAACAGCAAAAAAAAAAAGGCTGGGGGATGTAGCCCAGAGGTAGAATGCCCCTGGGTTCAATCCCAATAACACTCCCCCCCAACCCCACTTCTTCATTGTTTCAGGTAATCCTAGCAACACACTGATGGACTCTCACCACTGCTGCCTTAATGTCATTTTCTCCACTTAATTGATTTGGGATCACTGTTTTTCTTACTCCTTCAAG
>PVLC010036626.1:0-15750 GCA_004027655.1 Graphiurus murinus
ATTACAAGCGTGCGCCACCATGCCCGGCTTCTGTTATGTTTTTATCACCCTTTGAAGCCAGCCTTGAAAACTATCTGCTATCACCCCACTTTTCTTCTACCTATAGGTCGTCAGTTGTAGTTACTCTGAGGCTCTTTCTGTCTGCTGCAATGTTGGTATTGATGGGTTTCAGGTGTTAAGGTCCAGGGTCCTGTCTGTCCCTTTTGTTATAGGGATTTGGCTCAGAGGCATAAGCAGAACAGTTTGTGCCCTGTGCTTTTTAAAAACTCAATGTTCACGATGTTGGGCAATTTCTTTTATTAGCTGTGGTTCATTTATCCTTGGTGTCTGGGATGTCCTTTTTGGTGGCCCATCTCTCTCAATGATAGGGTTAAAGATGTTAGCTGGTAATACAAGGGTAAGTTGTGTTGCATTCAATGGTGAAGGTTGGATTAGGGGTGAAAAGCTGGAGTGATGGGTGCAGAGAGAGGGTGAAGTAGAGGATATAATTGACTAGAATGAGGGTTTGAGTGTAGTGGGGTGAGATATGGTGGAGGTTAGAGATAGTGAATATGTAGGGGAATTCTAGTAGTCAATGTTGGGTACTTATTTGTTGTGGTATGAAATGGATTTAATATAAGATAAAGAGAAGAAAGAAAAAAGGTTGAAGAAAAGTGAGCAGATAGGAAAGAATGGGGGAAGCTAGTAAAAGTGATGGGAAAGAGAGCAAACAACAAAAATAACAAAATGACTGACCAACCAACCAACCAACCAACCAACCAACCAAACAACGAAACAAACAAACACAAGAATCCTGCAAATATACAAGTACACAACAGACTTGGCTTCTGCAGTCCTCCTGGTTCTGTGTGTATATTTTCAGCCATTTAATGTCTGCTCAATATAGTAGGTTTATGAGATTGTTCCAGTGATTAGGACCCTGACCTGATGTCTCTCTCTGTCAGTGCAGATATGCATGCAGCTGGTGCCTCTCCGAATGCTTGAGTCTCTGAGCTCTACACAGGGCCTGTCCTTGTGTCACTCTCTGTCTGTGCAGGCAGCAGGCATCACTAAGCCTGGACCCAGTGGAAGCTCTGGGCTCTGTGCTTTCCACAGGCCCTGTGCTTGTGTCTCTCTGTCTACAAAGGTGGCAGATGTTCCAGTGTATTCACAGGGCATTCTCTGGAAGTCCCATAATGACTCTGTGCCCCGCAAGCTCTGGGACTCTCCAGAGTCTCTGCTCCAACCCAGCCGCCACTACTGGAGTTGGCTATGTAGTCTCAAACCTTTCAAGTTTATCATTTGCCAGGAGACCCTGCGGCCACACTGTTAACTTATGTTTGAATGCTGCTCTGGCTTCAGAGGGAGAGGTGAGCTGAGCTGCTGCTGCTGCTGGGTCCAGTGGGGTGTCCACTCTATCAACTTTGTAGTAAGATGTAACCTGTTTAGCATGTGGAGATCTGCAGCTGCTTAGCCCACATCAGGTCTCTCTAGCTACTTTGCAGGAGGCCTTTAGATGCAGCAGTGCTAGCAGACCTGGCACCACACACATGGTTAAGATGGCACAGCTGACTGTGGATGACAATCTGTCCATGCAGTGTGGGTCTGTCTGTGTGGCGGGGGTCTGCTGGTGCTGGCCAGGCCTGCTGGTGTGCACAGTGCTGAGCAGCTGATGTGTTGCTTGTGGGGGCTTTTGATCTTCCCTGCTCTGCCTTTTGATTTTTTCTTTGTTAAATTTTTCACTGCATTTTTTTCTCCTGTCAAGAGGCTACTTTCACAGAATTTGTGTTTTAAGTTTTACAGCAGCTGAGATCTGCTTTTTCTCTCAGTCATCATCTTGCCAGAAGTTGGCTATTCACTTTTAAGATGTACCTTAAGATAAATATTTACCATCTAGAATAAGATATTATAAAGGAAGAGAGATTAGACATAGGAAATCCAAAATTGGGTGGAGAGAGCCAACAAAAGTAACAAAGACAGAAACTTTTAAGAAACCTGAAAACATGAGAAAAAAGAATAACAAGGAACAATGAGTCTCCACAATCCCACAACAACAGAACCCACCAACTCAGAGTTACAGACAATGCCAGAAGGAGAATTCAGAAGTTTATTAGTAGAAATGATATAGGACTTCAGAAAAGAGTCAGAGAGCCTGAAAAAAAAAAAAAAGAAATATCAGATCAGCAAAGAAACTGATACCCTGATCAGGAATAAAAAAAGAAGCTCTGAAGGAAATGAAGCTGGTAGACTAGACCACATGGAAAACAGAATCTCTCTCTTATAAGATGACCACTCCAAAAATGAACACATAATATATAAATTAGAAAAATCAATTCAATGGCACGAACTGGACATCCAAGAGATCTGGGATTATTTTAAAACAGCAAACCTAATAATAATAGGCATAAAAGAAAGTCTATTAGCCAATACCAAAATAATAAAAAAATCTCTTCAGAGAATAATATCAGAGAATTTCCCAAACACAAAAAACAAAGTTGGGTATTTCCAGGAAGATGGTGACTAAGGGAAGTTATACATCTCAGTCCTGCTCACACTCAAAACTGAATTGCCATGAAGACACGGTCTTGCCAAGAGAAAAAAAGCAGCAAAAAATTGAACAAAACAATGAAAATTGAAAGACAGCTGAAAGACAGAACAGATGACAGCAAAATATCTGTATACCTCCCCTGGGAAAGGCTGAGGCTGTGGGGGGTGTGGTGGCACCATCTTGCCTAACTGCTCAAGAATTGCCAATGCTGCAGCCTCCAAAACTCCCAGCAAAGAAGCCAATAACTTCCGCAGAAAAGCATCAAAAAGCAATAAAAATTGAAAGTTGAAAAGCAGCAGAACCAGAACTAGAAAAAAGAGCAGAGGACTGTATAAGCTCTTCATGCCTCCTACCTGGGGAATGGAGCCCAGCAGTGCTGGTGCCACCTAGCCAGGCAGCGCTAGAGCAGGCAGATGCCTGCACCTTGGCTTCCAGAGACCTCCAGGAAGAAACTGTGGGTTGTTGTGAGGCCCATGACTATAGACTATCAGTGAAAGTGGTTGGAATTTCGCTCCATGTTAGACAGGGACCCAGCTGGATCTGGACACCATGGCTGTGGCTGAACACAACTCTCCCAGCAGTGATCTGGGAGAGTAAATAGCATCCATCAGGATTGTAAGTTAACCAGTCTTTCCAGTGGGAAATAGCTGTGCCCAGACACAGGGACTTAAACGGACAGGAAATAGACTTGCAGCAGCCTGAGACTCTGCAAATCACCCCTGCAGAGGTAGAGGTAGTAACTACTATCAGACACAGAAGAAATGTGATTTAGTAGATAGCCCCTAGGGGAAGGTGGGAGGTAACTGCAGTCAGCAGTTTGAAGAGACCTTGTAGGGTCCCTAGGGATTGCTGTGGGACATTGTTCCCTGGTAGCTGGAGAAAATAACTCAGCTTAATGAGTTGCAGGCTCCAAAAGGAGTGAAGTTGTACCTGGCTGTGTTTGGGTGCTACAAGCTCACACTGGAGCCAGCAAGGGCCCCCAGGAGTCCAGCGCCCAGGACAGGGGTGTTGTCCCTGGGACTAAGGAACATAGCCACCCAAGTCTCTGGACTGTAACTGTGGAATCTCTACCTGCCAGACCTTGGGCCTAGGGCAGAGATCAGCAGCAGCACCATCTGGACCAGACCATGCCAAGAGGCCAGGGGCCCTGCAGGGTATCACTTGATCGCAGCCACAAGCTAGGAATTCAATAGCCCCTTTGCCAGCAGAGTTTGTACCTGGCATACATGTATGCTAGTGACTGAAAGTACCTCACATAATCATAACAAGCAGATCTGGAGCAGAGCTCCAGGGGCCATCAAAGCTCAGTGAGCCGGGCCATAAGTTTGGAACATAGGAATCACCAGCTTTGCTGAGCCCAAGCCCACAAGTCACAGAGGAGGCCAGAGGTTAGCACTCAGCACTCTACAGTATTATGGACTTACAATCAGCAGAGCAGCAGTAGTCTCTAGGGTGCATTAAGTCCCAACCAACCAGCTGCAGGCTCTGAATAGAACATCATAGTCTTGAGCTCTGTGGAATTTGGGCCAGGAGAACGCAGTGGCCTGGAGCCAATCAGAGACTTCTGCTTGCTTTGCACTAAGAACTAAATCTAGTTAAAGAGGCTCTGGGGGACAAACTCAAAACATTGATTACCTGACTCAGATTGGTAGAGGTCAAGATATATCCCCAGCATAGACCTAAAAAGATAAACGGCTAACAAATAAACATAGGACTCACACACAAAGAGCAAGAAGATGCCAAGACAATAGAAACAGAAACCCAAGAACTCTGAAAATATGAGAAAAAAGAATAGTGAGGAAATAATAAACTCCCACAACTCAAAAACAATGGCGATCACCAATATTGATCTGCAAAGAATGCAAGAAGGAGAATTTTGAATTTTGATCTTCAAAATGATGAAAGACCTAAAAAAAAAAGTGTACAGGAAATGAAGGAGGAAATTGAGGCTTTAAGAAAGAACCAGAAAGAGGCTCTGAATGAAATGAAGGAGTCAACAAATGAATTGAAGACAGCAATAGAAAACAAATCTATTTAGACTACATGGAAAACAGGATCTCACTCTTGGAAGACAGTTCATTCAAAACCAAAAGCACAATTAACAGTATACAGAAGACATTACAACAACACAACCTAAACATCCAAAAAATATGGGACAATATGAAATGTCCAAACTTATGGATAAAAGGCACTGAAGAAGGTCTAGGAGCACAAAGGGTATTAGAAACCTCTTCAGAGAAGTAATTTCAGAGAATTTTCAAACATAGAAAAAGACTTGAACATCCACATGCAGGAGACATACAGAACATCATTAAAACAAGATCAAAGAAGAACCTCCATACATCATGTAATAATAAAAATGACTAGCAAAGAGGCCAAGGAAAGAATCTTAAAAGCAGTGAGAAAAAAAGAACAGGTGACATTCAGGGGTAAAACAATAAAAGTCACACCAGATGTCACAACCCAAGTCATGAAAGTCAGGAGGGACTGATATGAAGTACTCCAGACCCTGGAAGAAAACAATTTCCAACCAAGACTGATATATCCAGCAAAGATATCTTTCAAAATAGATGGAGAAATAAAAATGTTCCAAGATAAGCAGAATCTTAAAAAAACTCAGGATTACCAAACTAGCACTAGAGAAAATACTGAAAGAAATATATCATAAAGAAGAAAAAAAAAAGACTGGGCATGTTGGTGCATGCTTGCAATCCCAGTACTTGGGGGGCTGAGACTGGAGGATTGCAGGTTCATGGCCAGCCTCAGCTACTTAGTGAGGCCCTCCACAACTTATTGAGACCCTGTTTTAAAATAAAGAATAAAATATAAGACTGGGGGTATAGCTCAGAGGTAGAATGTCCCTGGGTTCAATCCCCAGTGCCACAAAGAAGAAGAAGAAAAAGAAGAAGAAGAAGAAGAAGAAGAAGAAGAAGAAGAAGAAGAAGAAGAAGGAGAAGAATTTCAAAACTAGAGGAGAGGTGAACTCCACCAGGTGGGCAACTAAGCAAAGGAGAAATAACACTATATCAAACAGAATATAGAATGCAAAATGAAAGGAAACAAAAATCATATTTCAATAATAACACTGAATGTCAAAGGTCTTAATTCTCCAATTAAAAGACATAGACTGGCAATGTGATTTAAAAACATAATCCATCTACATGCTGCTTGCAAGAAACTCACCTTATAGGCAAAGATATCCATATACTAAAGGTGAAAGGATGGAAAAATATATACCATGCAAATGGAGACTGAAAACCGGCAGAGTTAGCAGTGCTCATATCTGACAAAATAGACTTTAAGCGAAAACACATCAGAAGAGAAAAAGTGGGGCACTTCTTATTGATAAAAGGAACAATCCAGCAAGAAGATATAATGATAGTAAACATTTATGCCCCAAATGTAGATGTATCCACATTTGTTAAACAAACTCTTTGGGACAGTAGGTCTCAAATAGACCCAAATACAATAATATTGGGAGACTTCAACAAACTACTCATGCCATTAGATTGACCTTCCAGACAAAAGATGAGTAAAGACACTTCAAACCTAAAGAACACCATAAACAAAGTAGACCTAATAAACATATACAGAATATTCGAACTAGCAACAGCTGAATACATAGTCTCCTCAGCTGCCCATGGAACATTCTCCAAAATAGACCACATCCTGGGCCACAAAGAAAGCACTAGTAAAATCAAAAGTTGTAATATAATTCCCTGCATCTTTTCAGGTCATAACAGAATGAAAGCAGAATCAACCACAGGAGGACAAAAAAAAAATTACATAAATACATGTAATGATACACTCTCAAATGAGGAATGAATCAGAAGAGAAATAAGGGAAAGATAAAAAAAATTCCTGAAATTAAATGAAAAGAGAGACATGGTATACTAAAATCTATGGGACACTTTGAAGGTGGTGTTTAGAGGAAAATTTATAGCACTGAGTGCCTACATAAGAAAAACAGAAAGTTACCAAGTAAACAATTTAATGACACACTTCAAGGACCTAAAAAACAGGAACAGTCCAATCCCAAAGCCATCAGAAGGCAGGAAGTAATTAAAATCAGAGCAGAAATAAATGAAATAGAGAATAAAAAAACAATACATAGGATCAACAAGTCAAAAAGTTGGTTCTTTGAAAAAATTAACAAGATTGACAAACCTGTATGTAGCCAACATAACTAAAAGACAGAGAGAATCAACCCAAATTTTTAAAATCAGAAATGAAAAAGGAGACATCACCACAGGTAGTGGGGAAATTCAGAGGATCATCAGAAACTATTTTGAAAATTTATATTCCAATAAACTGGAAAACATGGAAGAAATTGACAGATTTTTAAACATGTAAATTGAACCAAGGGGACATAGAAAACCTAAACCAATCAATATCAATATCAAGCAAAAAAATAGAAACAGCAATAAAAATTCTACCATCAAATAAAAGCCCAGGTTCAGTTGGGTTTCCAGCTGAATTGTACAAAACCTTAACAGAAGGAGTCTCAATACTTCACAATTTATTTTGTGGACTAAAAGACATGGAATTCTTCCAGACTCCTTCTATGAGGCCAGTATCACATTAATATCAAAACCAAATAAAGATACCTTAAGAAAAGAAAATTACAGACCAATATCACTGATGAACATAGGTGCAAAAATTCTGAACAAAATACTAGCCATATGTATTCAAAACCACATCACAAAAACTACACTATGACCAAATTGTTTCATTTCAAGAAAGCAAGCCTGGTTCAATATATGCAAATCAATACATATTTTTCATCACGTAAATAGAACTAAGAACAAAAATCACATGATCATATCAATAGATGCTGAAAAAGCATTAGACAAAATCCAACACCTATTCATGTTAAAAGCATTGCAGAAAATCAAAATAGAAGGAACATATCTCAACATCATTAAGGCAATATACAATAAACCCAAAGCCAACATTATACTGAACAGGGAAAAACTGCTGGAATTCCCTTTAAAATCAGGAACAAGACAAGGATGTCCACTATCACCACTCCTTTTAAATATAGTCCTTGAGACTCCTGCCATAAGACAAGAGAAGGATATTAAGGGATATCAAATAGGAAAAGAAGAATTAAAACTATCTTTATTTGCAAATGGGACGCTTTAACTTGGGAGGAGGACAAGATGGCGTCTGAGTGAAACACCTCTCCCCAGACGCTGTTCTTTCAAATCAAATTTGCCCCAAAACCAGCTTCTTTACAGAAGGAAAAAAGCAACAAAAAGGGACGAAAGCTGAACCACAACGGAAGAAAACTCAGATAGCCGGTTGGGGGAACAAAGGAGTCCTCCAAACAACACCTCGGAGGGACAGCAGGCGAGTGCGGGCCGCCAGCCTCCGGCCGGCCTGTCCCTATATCTAGAGGATCCCAAAATTTAACAAAAAGATTACTAAAGCTAATCAACGAATTCAGCAAAGTAGCAGGATAGAAAATCAACCTAAAAAATCAGTGACAACCATGACATATGACAATAACTTCAAACCAATAAAATACCTAGTAAAAGATCTATACAATGAAAATTATAAAATACTAAAGAAAGAAATTGAAGAAGATCTTGGAAGATGGAAAGATCTCCCCTGCTTTTGGATAAGCAGAATAAATATCATCGAAATGGCCATTCTACCAAAAGTAATCTAAAGAGTCAGTGTAATCCTTATCAAAATACCAATGTCATTCTTCACAGACCTAAAAAAAAAAAGTCATAAATTTTATATGGAGAAACAAAAGACCCAGAATTTCCAAAGCAATTCTCAGCAATAAGAACCATGCAGGAGATATCACAATTCCTGAGTTTAAATTATACTACAGAGCTATAGTAATTAAAAAAGCATAGTATTGGCACAAATACAGGCACATCAACCAATGGAACAGGGTAGAAGATACAGAAACAAATACACACGCTTACAGCCAATTGATCTTCAACAAAGGGGCCAAACACACACACACTGGAGAAAAGACAGCCTTTTCAACAAATGGTATTGGGAAAACTGGTTATTTATTTATAGAAAAATAGAACTAAATCCATACCTCTCACCATGCACAGAAGTCAATTTGAGATGGATCAAAGACTGAAAAGGTAGACCAGAGATGGTGAAGCTACTAGAGGAGGGCATAGGTTCAAAACTCCAACATATAGGCACAGGTAGAAACTTCCTCAGCAAGACCCCAAAAGCTCAAGAAATCAAAACAAGAATTAATAAGTGGGATGGCATTAAACTAAGAAGTTTCTGCACATCAAAGGAAACCATCAAGAGTCTAAAGAGAAAGCCCATGGAATGGGAGAAGATCTTTACCAGCTATGCCTCTGACAGAGGATTAATATCTAGAGTATACAAAGAACTTAAAAGATGTTACACTAGAAAAAAATAACCCAATCAAGAAATGGGCAACTGAATTGAATAGACACTTTACAAAAGAAGAAATACAAATAGCCAATAGATACATGAAAAAATGTTCAACAGCACTGGCAATTAGGGAGATGCAAATCAAAACTACACTGAGATTCTATTTAACCCCAATCAGAATGGCAATCATCAAGGAGTCAAATAACAATAAATATTGGCAAGGATGTGGGGAAATAGAAACATTGTTGATGGGATTTTAAACCAGTTCAGCCTCTATGGATACCTGTGTGGAGATTCCTTAGAAAACTGGGAATGGATCCACCAAATGATCCAGCTATACTATTCATGGGTATCTTTCCAAAGAGGTTGAAACCAGAGAACTACAGTAATATATGCACATCCATGTTCATGGCAGCACAATTCACAATAGCCAAATTATGGAACCAACTCAAGTGTCCTTCAACAGATGAATGGATCACAAAACTATGGGAAATACATGCCAGGGTCCAGCCGTAGCAGGAGTAGGGGGTCCATCAACATGTGGGGAATGAGACGAGGTTGTGAGAATATACACACCAAATGTAGTGATGAAGCATATCTACTTTATTGTTTACAAGCAGCTGTTTTTATACTTTTCATTTGGCAGTGAAGCACATAGAACAGGAAAGTTTATGTACAGGTCATCAGACAGTTTGATGATAGCAAACTTTTTTTTTAAAGGTTGTACATCAGTATATAATGATTTTATTTTGACTCTGGGACAAAGCAGTGTTAAAGATTAATGAGGAATAGGCCTGCATACATTGGTCTAAGCTAGGGAGTTTTTTGTAAACCATCTGTTGTTTTTGTCAACTGTAGTCTATCTATCTTTATTAATGTATCCTGTGAAGCTCCAGGAAGACCCTGTGGGAGAGGGTAAAGACTGCCTGTGCTTTGATCCTAGAAAGGGGTACCAGATACCCATATTCTTATAGCCTTCTTTACCCATAGACATAATTGTAGACCTAAATCTCTTTGGCTTAGCTATTTTGTTTTCTATATCTGTGTGCTGAGGGAGAACATAAGGTTGATTAGTAACTATATTCAAATTGACTTGCAGAGCCTATTTCCTGACTAATGTTTGTAAGTGATCAGAGAATTCTTATGTTGTTTGTCTGAAGGCACTATTGTTTCAGCTAACGTCAAGAGGTTGTTATCTGACTGGCCACCACCTGTTTTTAAAGAAACTTTCTTTAATAATAAGTGTAAAAACAAGACCCAAAGTACCCAATGTTCCCAGAATATACTATAATGTAAAGCAGGATATGCCACGTATTCCTTCTTGGAAGCGTCTGCCTTGCAGGATTCCACCGGATTGAGCCTTGCTCATGATCCAACTGTTAAGGAGCTGTGGCAGACACACACAATGGAATTCTACTCAGCATTAAAGAAGAATAAAATAATGTCATTTGCAAGAAAATAAAAGGACTTGGAGAATATTATATTAAGTGAGATTAGCCAGTCACAGAATGTGAAGGGATTTATTATTTTTTTTTAAATATGTGCAAGCTAGGGAGTAACTGAGATACAAAAATGACTCCAGGGAATGGAGGAGAAACTTCAGTGGAGCCAGGGAAGTAGTCTAAGAGAAGGGAAGGGAGAAGACTGAGGTTCATTATTGGAAATACTAACATTGACTGTGTGTACATATGTAAAAATCCCAGTGTTGACCTCAGTACTCTGTATGGGAAAGGGAGAGATATGGAGGCAAGGATGGGGACACCAAGTGCTGTGTACATGTATGTCAATGTCAACATGATTTACATTATGATGTGAGATGATAATGCACTAATAAAAGCAAATAAAAACAAAGTTGACACACAGGTATAGGAAACATATAGAACCCTCATTAGACAAGATCAGAGAAAAGGTTCACCATGCTACAAAATAATCAAATTGACTAATATAGAGGCCAAGGAGAGAATCTTAAATGCAACAAGAGTAGAAGACTGAGTGACATTCAGAGGCAAAACAATAATCACTCCAGACTTCTCAAATCAAGTCATGAAAGCCAGGAAGGCCTGGAGCAACATATTCCAAACCCTGAAAGAAAGCAACTTCCAACCAAGGCTACTCTACCCAGCAAAGATATCTTTCAAATCTGACAGGGAAACAAAAATCTTCCATGATTGACAGAAGCTGAAAGAATTTATGTCTTCCAAATTAGCACTAGAGAAAATACTCAAAGAAATAAATTACAAAGAAGAAATAAAAAATAAACACCAGAACCAGAGGAAGGATAATTTCTACCAAACGAAAACTGAGCAAAGAAGAGCAATCACTATTTCAAACAAATGACAACTCAAAATGTTAGAAATTAAAAATCATCTCTCAAGAATTATGCTGAACATTAATGGTCTCAACTCATCAATTGAAAGACAAAAAAGATGGCAAAATGGATTAAAAATCATAATCCATCTCTATGCTATCTGCACCTTATAGGTAAATATACTCACAAACTAAAGGTGAAGGGCTGGGACAGGACAATCCATGCTAATGCAACTTGAAGACAAGCAAGGTTAGCAACTCTCATATCAAGCAAAATAAACTTCAAGTCTAAGCTTATCAGAAGACACAAAGCAGGTCATTTTTTTTTTAAACTGGTAAAAGGAACAATCCAACAAGAAGATATAAAGATAGTCAACATTTATGCCCCAAACACAGGTGCAGCCACTTTTATAAAATAAACTCTTTGTGAAGTTAAGCCTTATATAGATACCAATAAAAAATGCTGAGAGACATCAACACTCCTCTCACACCACTAGAACAATCTCCATACAAAAGATCAGTAAAGAGCCTCAGACTTAAAGAACACCATCAACCAAATGAACCTACTAGACACATACAGAATATTACACATTCTTTTCAGCTGTTCATGGAATCTTCTCCAAAATAGACCATATCCTGGGTCATGAAGCAAGCTTTAGCAAATTGAAAAAAGTGACATAACCCCCTACATCAACTATAAGGAGACCCAGAGAAACTTCATAAATATATGGAAACTGAATAACACAATATGGATAAGGAATAGATCATAGAAGAAACAAGGGGGGAAATAAAGAAACTTCTGGAAACAAATGAAAATAGAGACACAACATCTCTGGGACATTTTGAAGGCAGTATTAAGAGGAAAATTCATAGCACTGAGTGCTTACGTAAGTAGAACAGAAAATCACCAAATAAACAACCTAATGAGACACTTCAAATCCCTAGTGAGACACTACAAAGCCCTTGAAAAATAGGAACAGTCTACTCCCAAAGCCAGTAGGAGATAGAAACTCATTAAAATCAGAGAAGAAATCAATGAAATAGAGAACAACAACAGAACAATACAAAAAAATTAACAAAACCAAAAGCTGATTCCTGGAAAAAATAAACAAGACAGAAAAACTATTAGTCAACCTAACCAAAAGAAAGAATCAACCCAAATTACTAAAATAAGAGATAAAAAATGTGGTGTTACCACAGACAGCATGGAAATCCAGAGAATCAGCAGAAACTACTTTGAAAAACTATACTCCAACAAAATAGATAACCTAGAGGAAATGGACAAATTTCTAGACACATACAACCTTCCTAAATTGAATCAAGAAGATATAGGAAATTTAAACCCACCAATAGCAATCAAAGAGATTGAATCAGCAATAAAGAGCCTACCATCAAAGAAAAGCCCAGGTCCAGATAGTTTCCCAGCTGAATTTTATATAACCTTATAGAGGATCTAATCCCAATATTTCTCAATCTATTCCATGAAATAGAAAGAGATGGGACTTTCCCAAATAAATTCTAAGAAGCCGGCATCACCTTAATACCAAAACCAAATAAAGACAGCTCAAGAAAAGAAAACTACAGACCAATATCATTGATGAACTGAGACACAAAACTTCTAAATAAAATACTAGCAATATGCATTCAAAACCACATCAAGACCAAGTCAGGTTCATCCCAAGGATTCAAGGCTGGTTCAACATATGAAAAGCAATCCATGTAATTCACTACATAAACAAAACTAAGGACAAAAAAAAGACAGGATCATTTCAATAGATGCTGAAAAAGCAGCATTCAACAAAATCCAACACTCATTCATGCTAAAATCTCTGCAGAGAATAAGAATAGAAGAAACCTTCCTCAATATCTTAAAGGCAATATACAATAGGCCCACAGCCAACATCATACTGAATGGGGGAAAAGTAAGAGAATTCCCTTTAAAATCAGGAACAAGATAAAGATGCCCACTATCATCACTCTTTTTCAATATAGTACTCGAGACTCTAGCCAGAGCAATAAGGCAGGAGAAAGAAATCAATAGAGTACAAATAGGAAAAGAAGAAGTGAAGCTATCTCTATTTGTAGATGACATGATCTTATACTTAGAAGACCCAAAAATGTAACCAAAAGGCTTCTAGAATTGATTAACAAATTCGGCAAAGTGTTTGGATACAAAACAAATCTAAAAAAAATCAGAAGCTTTTCTATGCCAACCATAAATCCACTGGAAAAGATATCCAGAAAGTATTTCCACTCACAATAACCTGAAAAACAATAAAATAAGCCGGGCGTGGTGGTGCACGCTTGTAATCCCAGCATTTGGGAGGCTGAAACCGAGGATTCGGGTTCGCGGCCAGCCTCAGCCACTTAGTGAGGCACTCCGCAACTTAGTGAGACCCGGTTTCAAAATAAAGAATAAAAAATAGGGCTGAGGATCTAGCTCAGAGGTAAATGCCCCTGAGTTCAATCCCCACAACAACAAAAAAAACAAAAAACCCCCCAAAACCCAAACAAAAAACAATAAAATACTTAGGAATAAACCCAACCGAGGAGGTAAAAGACCTCTATAATGAAAATTATAAAACACTGAAAAAAGAAATTGGAGATCTAAGAGGGTGGAAAGACCCCCCCATGCTCTTAGATTGGTAGACTAAATGCCATCAAAAAGGCCATTCCTCCAAAAGTGACCTACAGATTTAATACAAGTGCCATTAAATTACCATGTCACTTTCAGGGAAAGGGATGGGAATGGAGAACATTATGCTAAGTGAGATTAGTCATTCACAAAAAGTGAAAGGTCAGCTGTTCTCCTTCATGTGCAAAAGCTAGGGGGAAATTGAGACATAGGAGGGACTCCAGACAAAGGAGCAGAAACCTTAATGCAGTTAAGGAGGGAACTTAACTGAGGGAGATGGGAGGGGGAAGAAGACCTGAAGAGGGAAATACCTCAATGGAGATGCTGTACATACACAAACTTAGCAAAGTCAATCACTGTGCTGAGCATGGGAAGGAGGGGAGGTGGAGGTGGAGGGAACAGGGTGAGAACTGGGGGAGGGCTCAATGTATGATCACAATGCACCAATAAAAAAATAGAAAGTAAAAAGATGATTTAATCTTTCCTTTAGCATATTTGACCAAAATTAGTTGTTTACTATCAGCAATTGACATACATATAACTTTTATACAGAGATATCCTTATTATTTGTTTAATGCTACAGATCAGTACCTAAAAAATATAGGCACTCTGATAAACTATTTTATGTGATTCCCTTAAAAAAGGGAAAAGTAAGCATGTGTTAGTAATTGTATTCACTATATTATCAAGTATTTTTCTTGACAGGAGAAAATTTCAATTTTGACAATGTGTTGATGAGAATGAAATAACCTGCTTATAATTATGAATGTTGCATAGATTACTTTCTCACTCCATATATTTTAAACCTGTCTCTCTAACATTACCCAACGCCTTCTAGTTGTCAGGTACCTAGGATATGTTCATATTGGCAGGGCCTCGGGTTCTACATTTTTGTCATAGTACCAGGTAGAGTCACCAGAATGGGTGGCAGGACTGATGATAGCTATTATATGCAAAAATAACCATGAATCATGTAATGTATACTATAAAACCCAAAATAAATGTGTCCTCAACTCAACTAACCCTTAGCCAGACTCCAAAAATGCCCTTGGCCACTCGTGTGACTTGACTGAGGGGAAGTCATGCAGAGGGAAGTCAGAGTGAGAGGAGAACTGTCTTACATTTTACCTTTGCAAATTTTACAAAAACATATGAACATGTGAGCATATGCTAGTGGCCTTTCTGGGTCCCTTGAAGCTCTCGTGGAAGTGCAGGGCCTTGAGATCGAGCTTCACTAGCTTCATGGCAAGTTCACACTTAACCAATTCACTAAAACAAAATGTCATAATGTGCAGGTTGCCAAATCCAGTGGTCACTAGTAATCCTTGTTTTATTCCAACTGGCATCAGTATTAGGTTCCTCTTCCACCTCCCTTCCTTCTTTGCCTTTTCCTTATTTTTTCTGAGGATTGAATCCAGGGCCTCAGGGCATACTAGGCATGAGCTCTAACACTGAGCCACACTCCAGCCCCAGTCACTTCCAGAAGGGAGTGTAACCTCATACTCTCTTGGGTTTTTCCTTTTTCATAGGCTCTTCTTTCTCTGTCTACTCTGTATGTCCCAGGGCTCAGTGCCTGGGCTGTTTCTCTGTCTACACTCCTGGCAATGATCTTATCCAGCTCTATCATTGTACATATCAGGTATAAAATGATGCCACTCAAGTAATACCTCTGGGTGAGCCTCTGCCAGAGCGTGAGACATGTAAGTTGTTTCTTGACTCACTAATGCACTTGGATATCTAATAGGAATCTCAAAAAATTATTGCATTCAAAATAAAATCCAAACTTAAACCCATCTTCTCTAGTGTTTCCACTCAGTAGACAACTCTAGTCATCATTTCTGTCTTTGGTTCTGGAGACTGAAGGGGCATTCTACCTCCAAGATATACCTGTAGCCTTTTT
>PVLC010036627.1:0-15898 GCA_004027655.1 Graphiurus murinus
CCCTGGAAAGGGATAGATCCCTATCTCAGACTGTGTAACTGCAGTACCTTACTTTGAACTTTAACTTCTGGTCCTTTTTCCTCCACAAACTGGAAGGAGCCGACACCCTATTGGGTAGAGAAGGAGACAAGGGGGAAGGAAGAAGCAGTTCAGGGCAGGGCAGTAGTGAAATGGAGCCAGGTGTGAAGGTGTGGAGAGCTGGATCTCGGGGTGGTGGAGTTCACCTGGGCACTGCCTCTCATCTGAAGTCCTCACGGTGTCATCAGCCGACAGTCGTGCCTGTCTCCGAGGGCATTATGGCGGCGTTGAGTTTGTTCCCATAGCTGTCTTCTCATTGATTCCATCTCGAACTTTCCAAATGAGGGCCAGGTGGGTGAGGAGACTTGCGAAAGGTGCCTTTCCCAATCGGGTGCGGATGAGAGCTGGTCGGGCCGCGTTTGCTCCTGCAGAAGTGACCTCGTCCGCCCTGTGTTCTTGGCACTTGGCTTGACAAAGGAACCTTGGTGACCACCTTACCTCGGGTGAACCCTCCGCAGAGGGAGAGCGGAGGAGGCGGGGCCGGTGACTCAGGCCCTAGGCGCCTAGGTTAACAGAGAAACAGAACATTTGGGCCTTGATAAAGGCAGCGAGACATCCTAAAGACCGAGGATTAAAGAATAACAAGGTCTCAGGAAAAGAAGTCAGGGCCAGAACGAGCTGGGATATGGGTTTCTTGGGCACCTTTCATGTTAGAGACTTCTTTTCCCCACGTGACTTGACCTGATTGAGTTTATTTATATTTAATTTTATATGACTGAGAATGCAGCTCAAAAGTCTGGTTCGAAAGTACTCACGTTGTGGGAAGTTAGTCTCACTCTGATCCTGGTCTGGCCCCCCGGTTCTCCTTCTGAGAGGGCAACTGTGTTCTAGTTGCAGGAGCCGCCCTCTGAGATGGGAGGCGTCATAGTCATGCAAGTGTGCGTCACACAGTACGTGTGTGTGCGTGTCTGTGTGTCACCACCTAAACGACAGAGTCACATACATCCCCCTCCCATGCCTTGCTTTTTCACTTGGTGTTAGGCCTTGGGGTTCATTCCACGTTAGTGTTTGCGCTTCTATTATTTTTCACAGTCAAGTCTTATTCTGTGGTACTGAGGTGCCAAATAGAGTTCCGGAAGCCCCTGTCGGTGGCCTTTTCAGTGGTCACCAACTCTTTGGCTACGATGACTCTCCTTACTGTTGTATCATTTCACATATGCGTGAGTAGATCTGTGAGGTGTAGAGTTAGTATTGCTGGGCTAAAATATGTACGCGTGTTAACTTTGACACAGGATGCCAGATGCTCTTCATGAAGATGGTATAGCACAGCAGTCTCCCTTTTTCTAGAGTTGATTGCTTGTTTATCTGTATCAGGGGGAGACAAACTGGTGTTCTTTATTTTATAAATAAAGTTTGATTGGAACACAGCCAATATTTAATATGTGATCCTGTGTAGAAAAAGTGCGCTTTTTCAAAAGAACCAAGACATGGAAACAACGTAAGTGTCTATTGATGGCTGAACAAATAAGATAAATGTGGTATCTACATACATACATGGGAATATTATTCAGCCCCACCAAAGAATGAGCTCTTACCATTTACCACTGCACAAAAGGACATTACGCTGAGTGAAGCCATCCAGACACAGGAAAACATATTGAACAGTCTCATTTATACGAGGAATTAAAAAAAGAGAGAAGGGGTGGAGAGGAATGAAATGAGGAGGTATAGATCAGAGAATCCAAAGTCACGGATACACAGAATCAACAAACCTAGAGGTAAAATGTACAACATGACACAATAGTTTATAAAATTATATCATATTGGAGATTTTTATTATTTAAGCATATTTTAGCTGTTCTTGTCATGAAAAAGTAACTATGTTAAATTGCTTCATTATAACCATTTTACTATCTGTAATACCATATTGTAAATTTCAAATATACCCAATAAAACTAATTTTAAAAAGTTTGCTGATCCCTGATCTACATCCTTTCAACATAAAATAATATCAAACTCCGATAAGCAAAGAAATTGATTTAACCGAAGGGGATGGGTGGGGGGGGGCACCCTAATGTATATCAAGGTCACTCAATGAACTGAACTTGAGAGGGAGGGAGGGCGAGGGAGCGGGGTGGGAATTTGGGGAAGGGGTCAAATGAGAAATGTGGGCACATATGTCGTTATCGATTTGTACCTAACAAAGATATATGTTTACAATGTACGAATAAAATAAAATAAAATAATATCAAACTCTTTTTTATTGTGGTACTGGGGATCAAACTTCGGGCCTTGCACAGGCTAGCAAGTGCTTTACCACTGTTTACATTCCCAGCCCAGTATCACACATTTTAATGCTTGCTAACATGATGTAAGAGAAATCATTTCATTTTAGATTTATATTTCACTTTATATGAGCGAGGTTGAAAATTCTTTTGTAATTTACTTCCTCCATATTTTTTTTTCTGTTTTTCTCTTGAGGAAGTCAGCTCTTTCTTGGTGACATGAATACGAAATGTATTCTCCTGTTTGTCATTTTTCTTTATGCCATGATTATAGTGTTGATGTCTAGCATGCAGAAATGTTTCATTTTTATGTAGTTGAATATTTTAATCATTTCTTTTGTGATTTTGTGATATCAGACTTTCTGTCCTATTTATAAAAATCTCATCCACTCTTCTTTTATTTTTTACCTTTTAATGTTTACACACTGCCCATTTGGAATTTTCCTGTGGCATATGATCTAGTTATGAGACCTGATTGCTTTTTTCCAGAAGATGGTCAGTTGCCTGAAGTACCCATTCACTGATTAGTCAAAACTAATCAGAAACACCATCTTTATCATAAAATAAATTCCACTTTTATTTAGCTCTATTCCTGAATATTTATTTTTTTTTTTTTGGTTTTTTTTTGGCGGTACTGGGGATTGAACTCAGGGGCATTCTACCTCCGAGCTATACCCCCAGCCCCATTTTTTATTCTTTATTTTGAAACCGAGTCTCACTAAGTTGCGGAGTGCCTCACTAGGTAGCTGAGGCTGGCCGCGAACCCGGATCCTCCGATCTCAGCTCCCAAATGCTGGGATTACAAGCGTGCGCCACCACGCCCGGCTTTGAATATTTATTATGTTCACTGGATCCTCAACTTTTAAAAATGATTCTAGCTTCACAATGTAGTTTAATTTCAGAGAAGGCTCATTTCCCTTTTTAGAATTAATTCTCCTGGCTATTCTTTTTTTTTTTTTTTGTACAGGGGCAGTCTACTTCTGAGCTACAGCCCCACCCTATTTTAATTTTAGTTTAAAACAGGGTCTTATTAAGTTGCTGAGGGTCTCACTAACTTGCTGAGGCTGTCCTTGAACCTAAGATCCTCCTGTCTCAGTCTCCCAAGTACTGGGATTACAGGTTTGTGCTACTACCCCTGGCTTCCTGGCTATTCTTGCCTTTAAAATTTTTCTACACGATCATTAGAATTAGTTTGTATAGTTTAAAAAGAAGATTTGATGCTTCTGTTCTTTCTGAAACTCCTGCCTCTGCCATGAGAACAAACTCAAACCTTAGCTAGCCTGCTGGACCACGAGAGATGAAGTGGGGCAGAGCTGAGCCCTACCAGCAGAGACTGTCCTAGACCAGCTGCCCCCAGGTGCAGGAGGAAGCCCATCAGATAATAGCTGTATCTGCTCCAAATGGGCAAAGTTGCCCAGACAAACTAGAGATTAGTAAGAAAAAAAATGAATGCTTATATTGTATGTCATTGAGGTTCTGTGGTGTTTGTTACACAGCATGATTATGGGAATAGACAACTGATACATGAATAGACGGGACCCCTTAAGGAGAGAGCACATACAGAGACAAAGAGGTGGAATCCCAGGGCTCACCAGTGTTTAGAGGCCAAGCAGAGGGACTTCAGAATGCGATCATAAGCTTCAACTATCCTCTTACTTCTAAATACCAATACATATATGACATTGTCTTACTCAGAACAATTAACATTTAATACATATGGGAAACGGGCCATACAAAAGCTCTGGAGAATGATAGATGAAATTTGTCATTTATTTGCTTTATTTGCTTATTCACAAACACTTAGAAAATGCTTTTTCCTGTCTGGTATGATCAAATTTTCAAAAATAAAAATGATATTGCAGATGTCACCAAAGAGCTCCTTGGCGCGGTCACACATACAGACCACAAGGTGTGAAAAGGGTGTTAACAGGGGTTTTAAAGGTCCCTGTAATCCTTCATTCCGTTTAGAGGTATCTGGAAAGACTTGATTCCAGTCTCAAAGGGTTGCTTTCAAATCAACCAAAACCAAGCATGTGGAGAAAATATACATTGAGCTCTGAAATAAAAAGTCAGAAAACTGCTTCTACCTCCAAGCTACACCTCTCAGCCTTGTTTCTTTTTTATTTTGAAACAGAGTCTCACTAAGTTTTGAAGAGCCTCACTAAGTTGCTGAGTCTGACCTTGAACTTGTGATCCTCCCGTCTCAGCCTCCCAAGTACTGAGATTACAAGAATGTGCCACTATGTCTGCTTAGGTAGTTGTTTTCGAGGGTATACTTTGACTTCTTAAATTCAAACCAAGTAATATCAACCCACATCACTTAAGTAAACTATATGATAAAGGCAGATGCAGAGACAGTCTAGGAGTAGAGGGCTTGCTGTGATGAGCTCACGTTGGAAGGTTCCTTGGATAACACGAGTTATAAACAGCGTATTGAAGGAGGGAAGAGACTCTTATGCTAAGAAGGAAAAATGGGCATTTGCAGAATGATGAATAATTTTCCTGTTATTTTTGACATAAAAATATGACCAACCAGTAGGGCATGGTGATGTATGCTTGTGCTCCCAGTACTTGAAAGGCTGACACAGGAGGATCACAGGTTTGAGGCCAGCCTCAGCAACTTAGTGAAGTCCTTTGCAACTGAGGAGGACCCTGTTTCCAAATAAAAAATAAATTAGGGCTTGGGGTGTAGCTCGGAGGTAGAACGCCTCTGAGTTCGATCTCCAGTATCACACACACATGCACATAAAATGGCCAACCAATTAACCTTTGATTACTGCTTATGGAATAACCTGAATGTTAATGAAGTTATACAACAAGAGTTCCATAGGAGAACACCACGGCTTGTATCACATGCCTTTATCCTTCTGTAAATTTTACCTGCAGCTGTGTAGATGCTTCCTCCAGTGTCGGCGCCCCCTTCCAGGTGTGCTACTGATTGCTGCCCCAGGACCATCTCCCACACCTGCAAGTCCCAAGTGAGGGCCCCGAATGTGAGGTCAGTGCTCTTGGGGTCAAACCTTAGCCACCCGGGAGGGTTGTAAGATGATTAACCTCAGCTGTGCACCTCCCAGGAGAACGACCCTAGAAAGCCCTGGAGCGTGTCTCGGGAGCTCTGGAGGATCACCCGCTCTTACACAGTGGCGACTCAGCGGTCTGCCTTCCTCATCAGCTTCTTCTCTTTTCATTCTCTCTCCCTCCTCCTTCCTGGGATCAGCTCCCAAATAAATGGCCCAAGCCCATGTCTTTGTCTCAAGGCCTGCTTTTAGGAGAAGCCAACTATAAATCCAATTTCAATTTTTGACTTTGAACATCATTTCTATTTTGTTGGAAGCATAGACCCAATTCTGCTTCTCATGACAGCCCTGATTTCTCTTGGAAGTCCAAAATTGTACGGCATTATGTCTAATCATTGTAAATTAAATATTATTTAACATTTAACACATATGCACATTTGTATATGTTATTTATGGCAATTTTGAGCAAAGCTTTATTGAGCACCTTCTTTATGCCAGCTACTGTGTTTGGCGCTAGGACTCGCTTTTGTTCATTCAGCCTTATGACAATATTTCATTAATTGTGTTAATTGAGAGCTGGACATAGTCTTTGCAAGGAAACATATCATGCTTCTAGAAAATGTATTTTCTCTCTCTTTGAGTTGAGAGAATCTTGCAAAATTGTTTTATTTACTCACTTAGGTATTTAGCTTCCTTTTGTTATTACTATCAGTTTTTCTCTTTTTTGGTTTTGAATATCTTTTCCATACTTGCTTCCTGACTTCACTCATGGTCTGATTATTACTGATACAGAATGTCTTGTGTTTCTTAAAAGGTGAACTAGAAAGCTTTCTTGCACGGATAAGGTGCTCAATTTTTGTGGGATGGAAATACATTATAAAAGGGTTTATAATGGTTACTTAAGAACCAAATCTCTTTGAATAGTGTGTATAACATCCATATTCCTATCTAGAACAAATACCCTGAAATAAAGTTCTAGAGAGTCATTTGATTGCTTTCTAGTTTTCCTTTATATTCTAATAGCAAACTATAAAATCTTCAACAGATTGCGAGAAACACAAAGATGGCAGAGGTCTCAGCTACTCATCAATCATGTTTTTCTTCTTACTGTGAATTCCGCAGAAGCCATCTTCTTCCTCTTCTGGCTTTCAGTGTCTTAGGATGCTGCCCTGCCCGGCTATTCCCCAATCACCTCCTTTGCAGCGTTTCTTCTTCTCTGGCACGTGCATACTCGATTCTGTTCTGGCTCTTCTCTGTTGCATTTCCATCTCACCAAACCCCATTTTACAGATGAGTAAAGAAAGTAAAGAGAGGTTGGTGCGTTGCCCCATGCCACAGAGCTGGTAGCTGGTACAGCTGGGTTGTGACTTCAGGGAGTCTGGATTCAGATCCCATAAACTCTAGCATTATGTTATATGGAATTTGGACTCTATGTTTTGAAAACTTTCCCTGTTATCAAATCATTTATCTATCTATTTATTTATTTATTTATTTATTTATTTATTTATTTATTTATTTATTTATTTATTTTTAGGAGTCTATTCTCACCCAAGTGCTAATTTGCCTGTACATATGTGGATGCATTGATGGTGCTTTAACCTGGAACAGAGCCCCTAGTGGGTGGGAATTTTAGGCATCATGACGTCCAGTGGATTGGATGTTTTAGGGAAAAAAAAATTGTCCTTTTGAGTGCCTCCAAGTAAGTCTCTGCTTATCCTGGGCCAAGTGCCTGTGAAGCTGTTAGAAATAGTTGTGAATTAAAGGTTTGGGATTTTAGGACGAGCGAAAATGCCTGAATCTTCCCATTGGTCTGCCATGTACATTTATTATCAGAATTCTGACTTCTTTGGAAATCCAACCAGATAACGAGACTCAAGCATTAATAAAATCTATACAGAAGTAAAAATCCTCTTACCTCTCACTGCCAACTTTTCTGTTGCTTGTCAGGTCCCCAAACACCTGGAATTGTGCCTTTGTCCCATTTTTTGCTGCTTCATGCCATTTTGGGGCCATTCAAGAGCAGTTTCCATTTGGCAGAGGTAGCGAGGGATGGGCACTAATCCATTTGGCAGAGTTAGCCATGGATGGGCACTAATCAGAAATACTAAGTTCCTACTGTTTCCTCATTGGGTGAATATTTATTTATGGAGCACCATCGTGGAGAAGGGACTGGACATATATGGCAAGTGTGCTCGTATTTGCTTGGGCCCATTCATTTAGAGATGATAATTCTATATATTCCTCCTCAAGATTCTGAACAAATTGAGAAATAGTTGCAGAATTCAGCTTAGGATAAATATATCCATTTTGTTGCTGGTCATTCTGCACTGAGGAAAGCACAGCCTAGCTTCCTAATTTTACTGACCATCTGTACAGCAGCAGGTGCAGAAGTATCATCTCAGTGAGCTTACTCTCTTCATGGGAGCATGTGGGATGTGAGTAGGGTGATCCTAGAGGAAGATCTCAGAAGGGATCTCACTGATGAATCGATGGGTCACTTTGTTTCCATGGGGAGAGGAATAAGCAGGGTAGAAGGAAGGAAGAAACCGTGTCCCTGATACTTTCACAAAATTGAGTTCCTCTTTTATCAGTCAAGAAGAAAATTTAGAGGTGAGCAAAAATGGTTTTTCCTAGCATAGTCATGCAAAAATGATGAACAATAGGAGGTACTGTTGTGATTATACTTTGAAAAGAGAGCGAGGTTGAGGTCTGTTCTCACAACATCACATGGGGTCTTAATGTGTGTACAACGATAAGAAAAAGAATCCATAATTGTCTGCAGATTTTATTTTGGTCTAACATCCTCTTTATTGTGCTAGGTTTTTCAATAAGCCAAAAGTTAGCTAATTTCTGATAAATGTGTTTCTTTTTTATCTTTCTCATTAAAATTTTTAACTGATACATAGAAACATAAAAGTTATACATACTAAAGGGGTATCATGTAAAGTTTGATACATGTGTGCAGTGTATAAAATTAAAATCAGGTTGAGTAGATTTTTTTACTTAAACATTAATCAGTTTTTTGTGGTGTTTTTCAAAATCATCTCTTTCAGCTTTTAAAATATAATTAATATATAATATATTATATTTATATATAATTAACATTAATTATATATAAATATAATATATTAATATAATATAATATAATTGTTGTCTACAGTCACCATTCAGTGCACTAGTTCCCCAGAGCTGCTTCTTCCTATCTTACTAAACCTGAGTACCCATCACACAAACTTTCCCCATATCACTCTGTTTCCTTCCTTCCTCTCTCCCTCCCTCCCTTCCTTCCTTCCTTCCCTCCCTTCCTTCCTTCTCCTCCTTCCCTCCTTCCCCTCTCTTCCTCCTTCCACCTCTTCTTTTCTTTTTTGGTACTTGGGATTAAACCCAGGGGCATTCTATTTCTGAGCCATACCCCCAGCCCTTTTTATTTTTTGTTTTGAAACAGGGTCTCGCTAAGTTGCTGAGAGTCTCAAGATGTTGCTGAGGCTGGCCTCAAACTGCAATCCTCCTGTCTTCCCTCTGTGTTTTTGAAGTGGATTTATTAAAGGAATAACTTTCAAATGTGTTGTGGAGAAGCATTCTCCAGAGAGGGAGTTCTGTAGTTTTACTCCTTTGATGGGAATGAGTGTTGTGCATGTTTGCATAAGAAAGAAAATTAGAAAAAGAATCCGTAGTCAAATAAGGAGGAGAAAATCAGAATAGGCCGCCAGGCTTCAGGACATTTTGGAACTTCTACGGTACAACTGTGGATTATGACTTTCTAAAGGGTGGATGTCATAGGAAGTACAATCAAACTTCATTTCTCATGACTCTTCTAGAGAATTGAACAGGAAAATTAATCTAGAGAATTGCTGCTGTGGAACACATTTTGAGAAATATGGTCACAAGGATTCGGAGAAGTCACTATCTCTCTGGACTGAGCAGTCAGCAAAGGTTGAACGAGGAACCTATTGGGCATTGACAGATGGGACAACCAAGTGGCAAAGTAGGAAGTGGAAATTCCAGATAGGGAGACAATACTGGCCCAGAGTCACTGGAGGAAAAGTGGAATAAAGAAATCCTCCTAAAGCAAAGAGGATAAATGTCAGTAGGTATAAGATTGAATTGATAGTTCTTTTAAAAAACTCATGGTCGTGATCTTTATAAAAGTAATTTCTAGAAATACAAATAATATAATCTTGGTACCTAAAAGAAGTAAGATTTTTAGTATTTTTAGCAATTGAAGATTGTGATATTTTGACAATTTGGATGGAGAAGGAAAGAGTGGGAAGAGTAAAAGTGCACGCGGAGAGAGTGGACTCTGATGAGTGTAGTGCTTGCTAGAATTTGGACAGCAACAATGGTGACACCAGGGTGTTTGAATTCAATGAATGTGCCCCAAGCAGCGGGCCCCTTTGCTTTTCTGCATGGTAAGGTTGCCCTTTCACTCAGTGTGTCTGACTAGGCTGCATTTGGTTCTACTTTTCTTGGATTTTGTCATTTTTTTGCATCTCTTCTGGACATCACCAGAGCCAATGTAGCTTTGGATGCTGACAGAGGGCTGCCCAGTTTTGCTGGCATTCCAGTTAGGTGTTTTCAGAGAGAACTAGGAACTCCTTGCTGAAGCCGCAGCTTGCTGACTAGTGTCTGTGGAATGGGGCTCTCTCATCTGCTGTGGGATTTTAATTACTAGAGGTGATGGGTGCATTCAGATGACCTGTCTCTTCCATGAGCTCATTCTGACAGCACAGAGCCTGCCATCCAAGAGGGCCAATCGCAGATAATTGCCATGGGAACCGGAAAGCAATAAACTCACTTCTGTGGAACTGGGCTGCGGATGGAGTTGTTGCATGGTTGGCACTGGACAGCGTTCCTAGTTGTGGACACACCCAGCTCAGGTGGAGGCGAAGTCACCACTTCTCTGCTGTGACTTTACTGTTCTTTTGGCAGCCCGATATGACCATACAATGCTATCCTTTAGAGCAGTAACCACGATCCCCAGATGTCTTTCAATATCTATGTTTGTGTGTGACATAAATTTCATGCTGTAATGTAAATCTAGGTAATGCATACTGAGCTTTTTTTCTTTTCTTCAAAATTTTGCAAATTTCGATTGGTGATTCGTAAATTGTTTATACATAGATGCCTGTGTGCTGTTGTTGGGGGTGTGTGAATCAAATGTAATCCTTTAAGTTGTTTAAAAATTTCTCCTGTAATTGCAGTTGTACTCTTCATTTGCTATAGGAAGGAAAAATTGAAAATCGCAGGTATGAGGCCTGTAGTGTGTCGTCACTAGAACGCTCATTCAGACTCAGACTCCGATGGCATTTGTTGAATCCACATCAGGTACCAGGTTCTGTGCTAGACGATGTATGTTTGTTTTCACATTTTAGCTTCACAGCAAATTTGTGATACAGTGTTTTCCCATTTTCTTGATGAATAGACTGAGGAGGGTTCAACATCTTGTTGTCTTGGTCTCTTTTGTGCTGCCGTAACCGAATACTTGAGGTAGGTAAATTAGGAAGAACAGACATTTATTTTGTGTAGTTCTGCAGGCTGGAAAGTCCAAGGCTGAGCACGGGTGTCTGGCTGGGCCTTCTTGCTGCGTTGTCCTCTGGCAGAAGGCAGATGGGCAGAAGAACAAGCATGTGTGAGGGAGCAGGGGGTGCAACCTGCAGCCTCAGGCCTTTTATAATTGGCGTTAATCCATTTAGGGGGGTTGTTTTCTTCTCCTTACCCAAACACCACTCACTGGACCCCACCTCCCAGTACCTTGCATGGGGCATTAAAGTTCCAATGCCTGATATCTGGGGACAAGTTCAAAACCTAGCATTTATGTAACACCAAACTGCCTGGAGTGAGGGACGGATAACCATGTCTTTCTGATACTTGTCCTGCTATTTCACATGACCTGTGAATGAAGCGTGCCAAAGGCTGATTGCGGCTTAGTCAAAATTTTCTTGCTGTTTTAGATAAAAAAGTCAACTTTCTTTTTTTTTTTTTTTTAAATATAGTTTATTGGTGCATTGTGATCACATATCATAGTGAAGTTCAGGGTGCTAGGGACATGCATGCACACAACATTTCACGATCCTCCCCTCAGATCCTACCCTACACCCTTCCCTTCCCCATACTTGATATGAAGATTGACGTTGATAATTTTGTATGTGCGCACAGTGCCAATTGAACTGTTTTCTTCATCAAGTCCCCCCCCCATACTTTCTCCATCACTTCCTGGGGGTTCCCCCCCTTTATCTGGAGTCCCTCTTGTATCCCAGTTTCTCCCTAGCTTCCACATATGAGAAAAAAACATATGATCCTTCCCTTCCTATGACTGGCTAATCTCACTTAGCATACTATTTTCTAGTTCCATGCATTTCCTACAAATAGCATCATTTTGCTCTTCTTTATGGCTGAGTAGAATTCCATTGTGTGCCTATCTCATAGTTTCCTAATCCATTCATCTGATAATGGACACCTAGGCTGGTTCCACAGTTTGGCTGCTGTGAACTGTGCTGATATGAACATGGATGCGCATGTGTCACTATAACATTCAGACTTCAATTCCTCGACTTTCCTTTGGTGGTTTGTTTTGTCTTGAGGCCATGATGGAGTTAGAAGCTCTTAAGTATTGCCTGGAGTTCTTGCAGGGGGATGCGCAGGAGCCTCCTGCAATCTCCTGGTGAGATTACTTTGCGAACAATTATGATGGCATTCTTAGAGCTTGGAGGGGATTACTAAATGATGAGACCTGTGTGCCTACCACCTAACCTGTTCACTCAGATGTTCACTCTGAGTTCCCTGATGATTGAATCCAATCAGAACTCAATTTCTGATAACTCCTGGTGGCTGCCCTTCATTCCTAACGTGTAATCTCTACTTCTGCAGACCTGCCTTCATTTGGCTTCTTTCTGTCTGTGTTCTCTTTATCCTTCCAGGCTCAACCCAAGTCCTGTTTGGTCTGGGAAGCCCTCCTAGTGATGCCCTTTTCTCAGATACTTGACTTTCAAAACAATGGCCCTGGAGTTTGAGGTCTCTGAGGAACGTGTCCCAGAAAAGGGGAGGCATCCTTGCTGTTTATTCCAGCTGACAGTAGAGCAACCATGCTTTTCCTGTTTGATAGAGATGGACAATACTTCCAAAAAGTCTCATATTTTCCATGTTGGTAGCATATAAGCACCAGGGGGTGGTGTTGTCAATGGGATTTATGAGCATCATGAGTTTCAGACTAGGGTGCTGGCTTAGGCCAGGAACACCCTGCAGGGGACTGATCTATAAAATTAGAATGCTAATTTGTTAATTAAGCTTGGGAAATAGAGCTCTGAGAGGACTGGAATGCCTTAGTCAGCTTGGTTAGGGCACTCATTCCCTGAAAGCCAGCTAGCTACTGGGAAACCAAATTATCTCCCGTGTGTTTGGAAACCATGGAAACAGAACTGGACATCATCTGGAACTAGCAATATTTCAGAGCCAAGCTAAATCCATACACTATCAACTGTTGCTTATCAAACCTGGGTGTGTATCAGTCACCTTGATTTGGATCCCACCCCCAGAGTTAGTTGTGTGTGTGTGTGCACGCATGCAGACACAAGGGGTAAAAATTAGCATTTCTAAGAAGTTTCCAGATAATGCTGCTGCTGTGGCTGCTCTGGGGTCTCACTTTGAAAACTACTGCTGTAGCCATTACAGAAAGCCATAGTTATACAAAATCCTACCATCTCCTTTCTTCTGGGTATTCCTGATGGCCTCTGCTAACTTTGGAGTATTTTTTCATGTGATCTAAGCCTTATTAATTTGTAATTCATGTCCTCTCTCCAAAGCTCTATGTATGAATCAATATCGATTAGTTTCTCTTGACTATGTTACAATTACACCTCAGATCTGCATCTGAAATCACTCCCAGGCCACCCATCTTTCTGAATGTTGGTATTCTTAAACTCTTATGTCATACACTTAGAGTCCTTTTTTTTCCCCCTCTGCCACTCCTACCACATACACACATGCTCCCTGAGGGCTAAATCTTCAAACTATAAGCAACTTTCATTAATTTTTTTTTTTGTGGGAAGCCATATTTCTCTTGGAGGAGAGGACACAGGTTTGTTTCCCTTCACTGATCTTTGATTTCCTTCTTCCACTGTACCAAGCACCCGGTACATGTGAACAATGGTCTTCTTCTGTCTGTTTTTGTCATGAGGTAATAAAGTGAAAGACAGTTGGTTGTAATTTACCTCCACTAGAGATTTCCTGCCTCAAAGTTCAACAAGAGCATGAGTCACAGTGTCCTGGACATAGGAAAATAAGCTGTGACCCATGTCCTGAGAGTAATTGGACCCAGGCTAATGAGGTCCAAGTGGTTGGTGTACACAGCCTAAATGCAGTCATTGATGCTCTCTGTCTCCCCATCATGCTTTAGGCTTCCTGGAGAGCCTGCTTGGCTCCCCAGAGAATCCAGAAAACCTTGAACTCTGGGGTCCTTTATAGGAATAGTAGACATCGGGGACTACAGCTGTGTGTCTGTACTTGAAAATGATATCAAATGCTCAAAATATAAGAGAAGGATTTTATTTTTCAGTCAAATGATTTCAAGTGTTCTCCAGCCCAGTTTAAGATGTTTGTCATATACTCAACTGGGTTCTGGGTGACTTCATAAGGTCTTCAGGACTTCTAGAACCTCTATTCCTCACCAGATGACCTAATTCAGTTAGCATGCCTCAGAAGATCGGAAGCTGGAGATCGGTAGACGTCACAGGAACCTTTTAGTGAAGACGGTCTGCACTGACGTGTGTTCCGAGCCTGGACAATAGTGACCTATGATTATTCCATCGTTTCTTCATGCTACAAGAAACTAAGAAGCTTTTCCTGTTTTTCCTTGTTCCTAACATCCCGGGGAATGCACTGCACTTTCCTCCTTCTTCCTTCTCACTTCCCTTCCTTCCTCTGTCCTCTTCCTCTCTCTCTCTCTTGCCTGTCATGTGGTAGAGAAGACAATCAAATGAAGCCAGTTTGATGGGTAACATCTGGGTAGTAGAAATCCAGCCAAGCTGGGGTGGGTTTGTGTAGTGTCAACTCAATTTGGCTGGAACTGCATTCCCCAGAAATTCCCCGGAATTACCTTCCTTATATGGTTCTAGGTTAAAGTAACCACAAGAGACATTCTATGCTTCTAGGTGAGATTTGGAAGGCAGAAGAAGTGAACCAAGAGCCATATTTTGGGGGGGGGGGGCAGGGAGCCCTGCACATGCCATCTGCTGTTCATGCATATCATCAATAATCCACTCTCTCATTCTGATAGCAGGACTCGAGATTCCTGCTGCTCCTTCTGGGTCCTTCCTCAGCCACTTTGCCTCTTGGGCCAGGAAAGAGTCTAGTTCTGTGATGAAAGCCCCCCATCAGGGTGTCCTGTCATTGAAGATGGAGGTTGGGAGAAATGAGAAAGCAATGTGGATTAGAGTCTGTCTTTGGGATTTCTGCCCATCCTCCCAGGTCCCAGGGTGCCCTGCTCTCCCCACTTCACAACCGCGTTCCCTTTATGATGGCTGACTCTTCTGGCTTGAGACTTCAGCACCAGTCACAGAAGACACAGTCTCATGACCAGCTCCCAACACTGTGTAAGACCAAGTCCCTGTAATAAATCTCTTATTAGCTATCTCCTGGTGGTTCACCTTCTTCAGTGAAACCCTGGCTAATATTCCATTCCTCAGTTATGATTTTTAGGCAGGGAACCTTAGAGCATCTCTGGTTGGAATCAGTCCATGGGGAATTTAGCCACTGGATTTTGCAATTATCAAGTGCCCGAGAGCCATCATGGGAGCTGATTTAGGCTATTCGAATATATGTAGTCAAATGATCAACTGGACATTAGTAGGTGATTCCACAGAGAAGCACTTTCTACAAACTAACCCTGGGAAGACGACTCTCAGGTCCTGCTAAGCCATTCTGTAAACTGGTCTTAAGATTCAGGAACTTTCAAGCAATAAGGGACTGCAACTTCTTTGCATCTTGGGTCTGAAAACTCCCAAATGGCAGATAATCTCTGCAAAAATATTTTGTATTTTCTTTCTGCCCTTTCTCCTTAAAAAGGAAGAGAAAAGAAACTTTTCTCTGCTCCCTTTCTTTCTCTCTCCTTCCATATTACCCATTGTTTCATAGTCCCAAGGCATAGGTATGTGACTATCAAGTGGGGATATTGTTCCCCTTGTGGGGGGGGGGTTGGGGAGCACCATTCTTCATGTTTGTGGAATTCCGTCCTTAACTTGTTACTTCCTACAGTAATACTTAGCACTTCTGCTTGGTCTTCTCTCTACCTGGTTTCATGCTCTGGCTTGCCCCTTCCTCCCTCCCTCCCTTCTTTCCTTTTTTTTTTTTTTTTGGTGTGTGTATGTGGTACTGGGGATTGAACCCAAGGGCATTCTACTTCTGAGCTACTCCTCCCACCCTATTTTATTTTTTTATATTTTGAAACTGGGTCTCACTAAGTTGCAGAGGATCTTGCTAAGTTACTGAAGCTAGCTGTGAACCTGCGATCCTCCTGTCTAAACCTCCCAAGTACTGGGATTACAGGTATGCGCCACCACGCCTGGCTTCTGCTCTGGCTCTTTC
>PVLC010036628.1:0-15730 GCA_004027655.1 Graphiurus murinus
ATGCCCCATCTTCTCCCTAGCATCTGCAAATTAGGGAGAACATATGCTTCTTCACTCTTTGTGACTGGCTAATCTCACTTAACATAATGTTTTCCAGTTGCCTCCATTTCCTTGCAAATAACATGATTTTGTTCTTCTTTATGGCTGAGTAAAATTCCATTGTGTACATATCCCATAGTTTTGTAATCCATTCATCTGTTGATGGATATCTTGGCTGCTTCCATAGTTTGGCTATTGTGAATTGTGCAGCTATAAACATAGATGCACATACGTCGGTCTGATAGTTTGGTTTCCATTCTTTTGGGTAGATACCCAGAAGTGGTATTGCTGGATCATATGGTAGTTTCATTCCTATTCCTCTGAGGAACCTCCATACTGTGGATAACAGATATTCTGAATAGGTAATGACTTAATAGATTAGCTATAAATTTTGTCTTAGAAAGTTGTCTGGGTAGTGAATTTGATTGGAGAGTTGTAGTGTTATGACTATTTTGGAAGAAAAACAGAAGTTGGGAATGGTGTCACATGTGATCTTGAACCTAAAAGGTTGTAGGATGAAGACAGTACATGACTAAAATTTAAAAAAATAAAAAAATTATATAAATGCTATTACTACTGAAATAAATATCTTAAGAAATACTTAAAATAATAAAATGTGTTTAATATAAACTATTGAAATTAGAGGTAAATAAAGGTATGGTAAAAACTCATTTTTTTAAGAAATTATTTTGCATCATTTTAATATATAATTATATGTGGATTTCATACTTTTTATTTATTTATCTATTTAATGTGTGTGTGTGTGTGTGTGTGTGTGTGTGTGTATGTGTGAACCCAGGAGCATTCTACCTCCAAGGTAGACACCTAGCCCTGTTTTTTTATTTTGAAGCAGGGTCTCACTAAGTTATGGAGAACCTCACTAAGTAGCTGAGGCTGGCCGTGATCCTGCGATCTTCTAATTTCAGCCTCCCAATTATGGGCTCCACTACACCCAGCTGATTTCATACTTTTAATATTACTACAATGCCATTCTCTCAAAATCATCACTCACTTTTATACATAGAAATAAGTAATTCCCAAATAGAGTTCACTTATAATCATTTTCTGAATTCAAAAATGATTATGGATAAAGAGATATATAACCCCTCAAATACACAGTTGAAACCACCTCCTACTTTAGGATTAGATTCACACTAAATATATATATATTTTATTTTATTTTATTTTATTTTATTTTATTTTATTTTATTTTTTTTTGCAGTACTAGGGATGGAACCCAGGGGCATTCTACCTCCGAGATTTACCCCCAGTCCTATTTTTTATTCTTTGTTTTGAAACAGGGTCTCACTATGTTGCAGAGAGCCTCACTAAGTAGCTGAGGCTGATGGCGAACCTGGATCCTCTGGTCTCAGCCTCCCAAGTACTGGGATTATAAGTGTGGGCCACCATATCCGGCTTTTATATTTTTTTGGTATTCATTTATTCATCTATTTATCTTAATCTATTTGTACCACTTTTGATCTTTCCAATCTCACCTTTACTATCCCTCCTAATCCTCCTCTCCATCCTACTAAATTAAAAGAAAACAGTAGTGCGTGGTGGCGCACGCTTGTAATCCCAGCATTTGGGAGGCTGAGACCGGAGGATCCAGGTTCGTGGCCAACTCAGCTACCTAGTGAGGCACTCCGCAACTTAGTGAGACTCTGTTTCAAAATAAAGAATAAAAAAATACAGCTGGGGGTATAGCTCGGAGGTAGGATGCCCCTAAATTCAATCCCCAGTACCGCAAAATAAATAAATAAATAAATAAATAGATAGATAGATAGATAGATAGATAGATAGATAAATAAATAAATAAATAAATAAATAAATAAATAAATAAATAAATAAAGTAAAAGTCTTAGGCATCCAAAGCCTCTTCTATGCTCCGGAATTTTTCTTGTTTTAGTGATATGGATGATACAACATCAGAGGGGAATTGTCAGAGGAATAGACTGGGGAGACAATAATAATAGTTAAAGGATATCAAAATAATGAGCCATTCAATAATAATTAATAGTAATGAATTCACTGTCAAGAAAGCACAGGGCACTTTACATTCCAAATCTTATTTAATTCTAAAGATAAACTCTCAAGGATTACCACTTCTGAGTTTCAGATAAATTCACTAGGGCAGGTGAATTTTAAGATAATATTCCTATTAAGTGGAGGAGCTTGGATTTGACTCCTATTCTGTTTGAATCCCAAAATCATAGCCTTTCTTCTACACAAGACCTTTAAAACAAAACAAAACAAAACAAAAACTTAGATTTCTGATATTACCATGGAGTAAGATTTTTATTTGTGAATTCTTTAAGTGGGAAATGTATTTTAAAAATGAAATATAAAACAAAACAAAAAAATTTGAGTCATTTTCATGGATACAACCTTTAGATGATGATTTAAATTTAAATTATTTTTTATGTTCTCCATGTAGATATTTAATCTATTGTTCCAGTAGAATTTCATTTATTTAGGCTGGTAAGGTAAAGATTCCTCAGGGGTGAATGTTAGTGTATATCAATGGGAAATAAAAAAATGACATTTAGAACAAATATCAGCAGAAATAATAAGCTTAGAAAAAGTCAATAAGAGATGCTGAGATAGGTAGGCCGTATTTAGATACTCAATACCCCTGGGGGAGCAAAGCAAACAAATATAAATATGGATGTGACTGATAAGCAGTGAGAGGTCAAAGTGGAATAAAATATCAGTGTGCCACTCACTATTATCTTACTCCTTATCCTAGGAAACATATACTACATTGATCATGCTTCTAAGGTATTTTTTTTCTATTCTGAGCTGCACCAACTTTCTTTTCCAAAGACAAATAAACACATCAAATTTATAAATGCCACCTATCCCATTAGGCAGGTAATACTAGTGAAGTTTAGCTCATATCACCGACCAGAACAGATTATCTCAAACTTCATTTGAAGTAAAATGTGGGAAGTCATAGCAATATCCTTTTCTATTTTTCTATATATGAAAGTTACTTCAATGGAAGTGTGTGTGTGTGTGTGTGTGTGTGTGTGTGTGTGTGTGTGTGTGTTACTGGAGACTGAACTCAAAGACATTCTACTTCTGAGCTACACTCCCAGCCATTTTAAATTTTTTGTTTTGAAACAGGATCTCACTAAGTTGCTGAGGCTGATCTTGAACCTGTGATCCTCCTGTCTCAGCCTCCCAAGTATTGAGATTGCAGGTGTGTGCCTGAAATTGTTTGATGCTCTGCTAAAATCATTCTAAAACTGAGAATATTTCAAGCTGTAGATATGTGAAATATACATTTATAAAAGTTAAGCTCAAAAAACATCCAGCTGAATGATATAGCATAAAGTGAATACCATGTGGATATAATCAAAGTTTAGAAAAACAGTACATCATAGCATCTCATAATCTTTCATTATCTCCCTTACAATCACTGTCTGTCCAGGTTGGATACAGAATGCCCCTGGAGAGCTCATGTATTAAAGCTCAGGGTGGGGGAGGGAGGAAAAAAAAATAAAGCTCAGGGTGGATAGAGTTAAGCCATGCTGGTTGTAATCAATGGGTTTATTTGGGAGGTAAACTTTGCCAGTGGGGGTGCCTGGAGAAAGTGGGTCCTGGCAATAGGGATTGCGCTTGTGTATTTGAATCCTCTTCCTTGCTGGCTCTCTCTGCTTTCAGCCTCTGTGATATGAGGAACAAAATCTTGTGCACAATCTCCCCTTCTCTACTTTCCACTCCCCTGCCCTGGGCTCCAGACCCTGGAGCCTCACATGGACTGAACCCAGAATCTCCAAGAAACTGAGAGCAAATAAATGTTCCTTCCTCTAAGTTGTGTGGTCACTCTTTTTGGATTACAACACTGATAATGTTGTCGAAGACACTACCTCTTCTGCTCACAAAGGTTACCACTAATTTGACTTCTGTATTTGTATATGATTAAATGAAAACTACTCAGAAGAATTTCTTCACAATTTTACCTCCTGAGCTTTCACTCCTAATTTATATATGATAGTTGTAGGATTTTTAAATATTATACTACAGCACTATTTTGTGTCAGGTTCTTTCTTTGATCAATATTGTGTATGATATTTTTTCAAGGTGTTAAGTATATTTGTATATAATTTTCATTGTTGTAGAAATCACATTTTATCAATCTGCCATTATAAATTCAATGGACATTTTAGTTGTTTTGAGTTTGTGGATATTTTAGTATTGCATTCTTGTATATCTTTTTTTGAGAATATGTAAGTATTTTCAGTGGATATGTGCCTAACATGCATATCTTAAAATTTAGTTGGTAATGACAGATGGTTTTTTATGCTTTAATTAGCAGTTTTGTAAGTGAGTCTCAGTACCGGCACCAATTTGCTAATTGATTAATTGGGAAAAAGTTTTGGGTAGAAGAAAAAATAAATTTATTGATTTGCTAGCAAAACAGAGAAATCAGTAAACTTAAGCATTCAGGAACAAACCCTGGATTCTCCTCAAAGAAATCAAGTTCCTTTTAAGAGTTAGATCATCAGGGCCACATTGGCTAGCTTTTCAGAAGAGACACAATTCATGTCTAAGTCCTCCTTGAATTGCTTCTTTCTCAGACTCACAGGGGCCAGGTGACAGGTCTTCATCTGCTGTTATTTGTTAATAAGGGGTGAAGGGGAGGGTCAGGAGGAAAAGAGGGGAAGAAAAATATCAGCTCTGAAATAGGCCATCTGTCACCTGTGAGGGTCAGAAGCAGGCTCCTGTTACAATTTATGAAAGAGCTTTTGTAATTTGGGCCACTGTCATGGCATAGAGTGTCCTTTCATGGGTATAAGTAAAGACACCAAACATCACTTATATTAAGATAACTCCTCCCCACCCAGTTCCACCTACTTCTCTCCGGTGTGTTGGCTCAGTGTTTTAGTGTTCTTTGGCTCACCAAATGTTCCAAATTAGTGAACCACTGGGATGACTTGGTCATGTCATCCTAGAAACAAATGCACTCTTTAATACTGTCTTTAAGTTTGTAATGAATATCTTTGTGTCCTATGAAAGCAATTTTAAATATAATTTTAAGGAAACACATCACTCTAAAATTCGGTGTTTTTCCATTTTTGAGGGGGTCTGCTGTGTGCAAAACTGGATCATAGATTCAGCATGAACAAGGCATATGGTTGAGTTATTTTCTGGTAAAAGAAACGTTACTGTTTCATTCCTGCTGTGTCCCACTGTCTACCTGTATTAAATCTGAAGTCTGTCTTTGGAGTGCAGATATTTTATTTTCAAGGTTCTGTGTAGAAAATAAAACTATAACACAAGCTTCATTGACACCGCGCCACAAATAACTGATAAATAGCATAGTACACCAACCCTGGCACACACAGACTTAAGAGGTGTGAAATGCAGATGTAAAAGCAATGTTACATAAATATTGCTGAAAGACAATGTCTTAAAAAAGAAGAAAGTAAGCCAATTGAGCAATGAAAAAACATCTCAGAATACACGATTATGAAACCTACTTTTAGACAGAAAAATAGATACAATGAAATCATACTGAATCTTCAGTCCATTTTAAAAGTTAGACCAGATTTCTGATGATTTTACTCAATTAATGTCAGTAGAAGGTACAGTGTGATGACTCCACACAATAATAAATAAACACACACTGAATTTTGCAGCATCTGTCAATTAAGTTTTAAGTGATTAGAAGGGAAAGACAGATATCTTTGTTACCATGGTCCTAAATTCAGGCCAGAGATAAGAGAATAAATTCTCTGAGAGTGACATGCAAGTTTAGACTGCAAATGCTCCTGGAAGTTATAGGTAATTCTCATTATTAATAGAATAATCTTATTGACCAGAAAGTCTAACACCAATCTATAAACATACTTAACATTTTCAGCATTTTTAAACTTTCTTTGAGGAAGAAATTGATTATGAATTACAGTTGGAGTCAGCTCTCTGAACTTCCCTGGTCTTTCTAGAAACATATCGGTATGCCTTGATGGATGTCTTCTACTGCTTTTCCCAGAGGTAACTTGCAGAAAAGCAAGTTACACATGAAAGATTCCTTTACTTTATATAATAAAAAGAGCATCAGAGGGCTCATCACTCAAAATTGACACAAATAGGTTGCACTGTTTTAATGAGCTATGATTGAAAGTTTTTCTTGTGGAAGTTGAGTGTAACACACTGTGATGTTTTCTTAAGTGTTATATTTGATAGAAAAAAACAACTGTTAAGAAAGGTTATGTTTACAGCGATATGAGCAATGAACAATAACAAGAATAAGGAATGATGATATATATTTGCAAAACTATTCTTGGTGCCAGTTAATTTACTTTAACTATCTAATGTGTTCCCCCAAGTTATCTTGTACTTCTTGAAATGAGCATTATTTTAAACAAAGCACATGGCGGAATAAAAAGTAAAGGCCCAAGGAAATACTTCTTGCAAATTGGGGAGGGGAGATTTAAATTAGAGTTTTCTAGCCCCCAAGTCAATAATCTCTCTTCTAGTTCTGTGGAGACATGGTAATTATGTTTTCATAGGAAAATTTCTCTATCAGGTAAACATCATTTTTTATCTTTTTAATACATTCCATGAAGTAAATCATTCCATCATATTTCTAATCAGGAAGAATTTTATATATGTATATGTATGGATTTATATGCAAATATATATGGAAATAAGAAAATATTAATAAAGCTGTAAGAATAAGGCAGAGATTATGCATAGTAGTCTCTGTCTTGTCCTCAATTGGATATTAATATCCGGCAAAGCAGCTTCTTCTTCTTTTTTTTTTTTTTATTGGTGCACTGTAATCATACACCTAGATGAAGTTCAGGGTAGTAGCTACAAAATTTCATTCTCTATTTTCACACTTTAAAGAGCAAAGGTTATGTATGTATATATGTATGTATGTAGAAAACTAAATAAAATATATTTGTGTGTATATATGATTTATAAACTTGTGTGATCATCAACAAATGATACAAAAACCTAATTGAAATACATTTTCCAATATTGAGGCCATTACTGCATATATTATTTAAATATCCATGAAACTGCTACAATGAATAATTTTTTTTGTTTAAAAGTAACAAAAATTTACACATATTTAAGATTAAACTGTGAGACTCTTTAGTCCTGTTTACAAGTCTATTTCTGGACATGCACTCACAAAAATCCCACTTTTTGTTTGAAACACAAGTCACACAAGCAAGGATGTATAGTTTACAATAATTGGGTTTCCTTCCACACCTCAGAGAATGGGTTGCCTGTGTACAGTAGTTTCATTTTTGGGGATTTTTTTTAGCCTCACAAGTACTGGGATTATAGGCATGTGACACCACGCCTGCATGAACAGTAGTTTCATGATTGACTATAGTTGTAAATTTTTTCCCACTCTCAGACACATAAGCTAGGAAAATAAAATGAATATTTTAATGATTATAACCAAAAGCCAATTGTTACCAAAAAACAGAATGACATTGTAATGTTCCTTATTTATTTATGTCTGTGGTACTGAGGACTGAATCCAGGGGAATTTTGCCTCTGAGTTATACCCTCAGCCTGAATTTTTTTCATTCTTTATTTTGAAACAGGGCCTCACTAAGTTTCAGAGGGCCTCACAAGTTGCTGAGGCTGGCCTCAAACCTGCGATCTTCCGGTCTCAGCCTCCCAAGTATTGGGATTACAAGTGTGAGCCACCACACCTGGCTGCAATATATTTCCTATTTTCCCCATTTTTGAAGTTCTGGGAAGAAGAAGATCATAGTAATATTCCCTTTTAGGTACAAAGTTCATCAGTAGAGCTTAGAAGTAGGCTGAGACCGGAGGATCACAAGTTCTTAGCCAGCCTCAGCAACTTAGCGAGGTCCTCACAACATAGTGAGATTCTTTTTCAAAATTACATTATAATACATTATAATTACATTATAATATATATAATTACATATATATTTCATCACAAAAAATATACACAACATGCTACACATTACTATAAGACATGATTTACATTTTAACAATACATAAGGGCCTTTAAGAAGCATGTAGAATAATATTTTAATGAGAGTTAGGGGATACATAGGGGAAAAAAGAAGAGAAAAAATAGTTACCTAAAATTAACTATTTGAATAATGCTGAAATAAACATGGTAGTACAGATATCTCTTTAAAACACTGATTTTAGTTCCTTTGGGTGTATACCAAAGAAGGGAATGCATGACCAGGAGGTAGTACTGTTTTGATTTTATGAGTAATATCCATGTTTCTATAATGGTTGTATCAGTTTACATTTTCACCAACATTGTATGATTCCTTTTTCTTCACAGTCTCATCAATTTTTTTTTTTTTTTTTTTTTTTTTTTTTGCAGTACTGGGTATGAAACTCAGGGGCATTCTACTTCTGAGCTACAGCCCAGCCCTATTTTTTTATTGTTTATTTTGAAACAGGGTCTCACTAAGTTGCTGAGAGCCTCGCTAAGCAGCTGAGGATGGCCGTGAACCCAGATCCTCCAGTCTCAGCCTCCCAAATACTGGGAGGCAAATACATGGTGGCATGCGCCACCATGCCTGGCTTCTCATCAATATTTGTTACCATTCATCTTTTAGATATCACCATTCTTGATAGAATGGCTAGTATTTTACATCCTACCCTTGTAATTTTGGTTTAAATTTCCTTGATGCTTAGTGATGTTCAGCACTAAGGTAACTGTTGGTTCTTTGCCATTTCTATGAAAATTATCTATTTAGATTTCCTTTGTAGGAGATCCTTACGAATTTTGGTTACTACTCTCTTATCTGTCATATGGCTTGCAAATATCTTCTATCATTCCATGGGCCTTTCATTCTATTGATTGATTCCTACCTTGACTGTGCAGAACCTTTTAATAATGATGTAATCTTATTTTCACTTTTTTTTGGCTGTTCTTGTGGTGTCATTTCCAAAATCATTGCCCAGGACAACGTCAAGAAGCTTTTCTTGTTTTCTTCTAGTAATTTTATAGTTTTATGTCTTATGAATTTTTTATTTTTATTTATTTATTTATTTATTTTTTCGGTACTGGGGATTGAACTCAGGGGCATTCTACCTTCAAGCTATACCTCCAGCCCTATTTTTTATTCTTTATTTTGAAAGAGGGTCTCACTAAGTTGCGGAGTGCCTCACTAGGTAGCTGAGGCTGGCAGAGAACCCGGATCCTCTGGTGTCAGCCTCCCAAGTACTGGTATTACAAGTGTGCGCCACCACGCCCGGCATGTCTTATATTTCAATCTTTAATCCATTTCAAGTTCACTTGTGTATATATAATAAGATAGGGTTCCAATTTTATTTTTCTGTATGTGGCTATCCATTTATTATGACATTAGATGAACTGTCCATTATGTTAATTAAATAAGACAGACATAAAAAGACACATATTGCTAGAGCCCATTTACATATGGGACCTAAAATAGTCAAAGTCGGAAACAAGGAGTAGAATGTTGATTACCAGGGGCTGGGAGTACGGCGTAATTGGGAGTTGTTGGTGAGCATATACAAGGTTTCAGTTTTCAAGTTGACTAAATTATGAAGATCCAAAGTATAATAATGTGACTATAGTTAAAAATATTTAATTGTATATCTGAAGTTTGCTAAGAGGGTAGTTAAATATTCCCATTGCAAAGAAGAAGAACAAGAGGAGGAGGAGAAAGAAAATGTTAAATATGTCAGTTGATGGATTTGTTAATTATCTTGATTGTGGTAAAATTTTATAATGTATCATCAGGTTGTATCCGTTAATTACATGTATTTCTTGTCCACTATAATTTAATGTCTCCAGGAAAAATAATGTAAAACTAGCTTTTTGAAAAAGAAGAGAAATAGTATTGCAACCTGAATGGTATTAGGAAAAACTGAAGGTTTTTCTCCCTTTTTTGTGTGTGATCAGTGAGTAAATTGGGTTAAAACAAAGAACCAGAGAGTAGACATGGGGAATAGTGGACATTGCATTGTACTGTAGGATGCCAGAAGTGTTGGCTGCTGAAACTCAGAACTGAATCTTTCTCCAAAATTTGTTGCTGCCTGAAGGGCACGCACATGTTCAATAAAGTGGAAAATTTTAGCCTCTTGCCTTAATTAAACAACTTTGAAGGCCCTTCTCAACTCTAGAATGCCTGTAAGATATGCTGAAGTTTGTGGACACTCTTTTGCCATTTAAGTTCTTCCCCTGTGTGTTCCCGATTGCTTCACTTCTCATACATGTTCATCATGGAGCATAATTTAGTAAAACTCCTGAGTACTTATCTCAGAATCTAGATGTCTCTTGCCTGGGAAGCTCAAACTGTGAAAGAAATGAGGAAGAGAAAAAGAGAGAATAATTTGGCACAAAGGGATAAAATTTGAACAAGGGTTCAAAATTAAAAGGATAGAAAATAATTGCTTAATCAGAAGGATGCACACTTCTACTGGAATTAAAGTAAAAAGATTGATATGTGGAAGTAAGTAAATAATTATATTGAAAATTGGGTATATTTATGCCTGACAACCTTAACTTTTGTTCCTGTGCAGTTGTTAGGCAGTTCTGTTGAGGGAGAGGACACTATCTTTGAGGTTTGAGTTATAAATTTTTAACATGGAGAAGGAAGAAAAAATGATTATATAAAGCAATGCTGAGGAAAAAAAATTTGGAAAAACAAAGATGAAAAAGAGCAAAGATGTCAAATATTGGCCAAGTTATTTCATGTGAATTTATTAATCCACGTTTCAGTCATTTCATGGACACAGTAGAGAGTAATATCAGCCTTCATTGATTTAGGATTTGCTATGATGATTCACAAAATATTATATGTCAAAGTGAATTTCATAATAAATCATAATAGCTGACTGAAGGTCAACAGTTCTTTTCGTTAAAGAAATACTGAAATGAGTTGGCAAAGAAATTGAATATGCAGAAAGCATGAAAATGTCAAACCTAATTAATGTTCTGTAAACCCTTAACATCTGCGCTGTGAAGTCACTCATTGACCACTGACACCAAAACTGCTACCAGGTTGTTGAGATTTGAAGTTAATGAGGAGCTTGGTAAGGGTGATTTATAACTGGCTACTTTAGAAAAAGGTCCCTAAGGTAGGTAGATCCATTCCCTCTAACAGAACCACTTCTTGCTGCACTAAGTGCCATGGTAATCCTTGTTATTTGACTCAATTCTTCCTGAGATCTCAGGATTCAAGTCATCTTTGATTTATCTGTTTTGTCTCGGCCTGAGGTACAGCTATGCAAGTCAATGGCATTTTGATATTTTTCTCTACTTGTCTTGGGCATGTGATTTGAATTGATTCCATTATGTTTCTGTTCATTTAACTCTGAATAATCCACATATAGTACATAGATAAGGAACATAGGTATAATCAGCCTTTTGGCTCCCTTTGTTACTGAGCTGGAAGGAAGTCTGAACACAATGTCTCTTCACAAAATTAAAAAGAGAAAAAGCACACATATAGTAAAAGCAAAAATAAATTGCAGGAAGACTTGTAGCTTGGCTTTCAGTTTCTAGATTAATCATGTTCCCTGGTGCTGAGAAAGAGAACATAATATACATCTTCATGAGGCTACCAATTAAAAAGAAAAACTTACTGGTACATTGTACATGATGGATTCATAGTGATACATTCATATATGCATATATAACATTAATTGAGGCCAAGATATTTTAAGAAGGCATTTCATTAGGGTTTTTTAGATGAATAACACACACACACACACACACACACACACACACACATACACATCCAATTGCCACAGTTATGGTAATATCTTATTGGAGATATATAGATATAGAAGCAGATAGATTTATATTTAGGAAATCATTTCTTATAAGGGATAGGCTTATGGAATTTTGGAGGCTGAGAATTTCTACAATCTGCAGTCTATACCCTAAAGACCCATGAAAACTGATGGTGTAATTTGAAGGCCTGGGAGATAGAAAGCTGATGGTGTAGATTCTAGTTTGGGTCTGAAGGCCTGAGGAGGAGACACATTGAAGGCTCAGTCAGGCAGAATTAACTCACCCTTCCACAGCTTTAGTTCTATTCAGATTTTAGAGTTGATAGAATTTTGGTAGTACTTCTTTCTGTTTTTCCTCCTTTCTCCAGGAAGACAGCTCTGATTTTAATTAAATATCCTCTCTCCCCTGAAAATATTAAGGAGCTCCCAAATAATGTAGTCAAAGAAGGGCTGGGGTTAGGAATTTTTGAAAGAATTATTAAGGGAAAATCAAGCTTAGGTGGACTCTAGCTAATTTAAATGAATTATCAAATGTATCTATGTATGTGTGTGTGTATGTGTGTGTGTGTGTGTGTGTGTTTGTGTGCGTGTAGGCTGAGTATCATTTCTTAATACTTTAAAAAGCTGAAACTAAATACTTCAGAATTTTTAGAGTTTAAGTAATGATCAACAGAAGATGACATTCATTTACAAAACCATGAGATAAAGTTTACAATGTTTCTCTAGGAAGAAGGGTCAGGGTTTTTATATTACTCTATGAAAAGGTATGGTATTAGATTTATTCTCCAATTATCGGTTGATAATACACTGAATTCAGAAGTGCTAGGTGAATCAAATTGTGTTCTAAAGCAGACATACATTCTTATACAAGCTGCTAAGTAGTGTTTAATACTTATTGATAGAATTATGCTGTCACAGTCAGATAACTCTGAAAAGTAAAAGAAGGCCTATGATCCTGTGAGATGGCAAAAAAAAAAAAAAAAAAAGAAGAAGGAAATGTGAGTTGCTGTTTGTATTCAAGAAAACAAGCATACAATGAACAGCGAGGAGACTCACAGGGTCAGGATCTGTCTTTGAAGTGTAAGGGGTCAGAATCCTGCTCCACGTCAGTTTTATAGGTGGCCATCTCGTCTATGAATCAATTTATGATTTCTCATTCAAAACCCATCACCCCTTCATCTGACCTTCTACTGAACATCTCACACCTCGGTCAGTTCCTGTTTTGCTTGACTCTGTATTTGCTTTTACATATGCTGTGCATCTATCAATGAAAGGCTGTGCCTGACAGCAAAAAAGAACATGGGATATGGAATCAGCGTGCTCAGCTTTCTTACTTGGATCAAATGCTGAGGAACCCTGTCTTGTGCACAAGTCGGTTAACCATCTTGTCCATCAATTTCCAAATTTGTAAAATGGGGCTATAAGTATAGTATCTACCATATGCCATTGCTTGAAGAATTAAATGCAGTAATTTACATGAAGCATATAGAATAGTATCTATGCCAAGTATGTGCTTGCTACTATTATGACAATTATATTGAATTTTTATTGTGTGTTTTTTTAACTCCTCCCAAGAAGTATACAGGTATGTAATTTAGCAATTCAAAGAAAAAGTTCAAAGGGTCATAAAATAAAGGGATCAATGATTAATAAAATATATAATATTTAAACTCTAGCCCATTATCAATAGAGCATCGGTAAAAATACAGATATTACTTTGAGAGTATTTTTGAGCCCATCTCTAAATAAAAGATATAAAAAATAATAAACTTCTTCAGTATTGAAGCCATAGTGTTAGAATGTATCTTCAAATGTTCCCATAAAACAAAACAAGACAATCTATCCAAAAAAAGTTAGCAATAAGGCCCCTTATCTAACCAAATTACTTATTCTCAATTTATATACAATATAGTTACTCAAGTGACAGGTACTATATATTCAGAAATGAATTAGGATAACTAGCATAACTATAGAAATGAAAGATAGAAGTCAAAAACTAATAAAAGAAGACTGGAATGACAGAACTAGAAAATATTAATCATCAGCCTAGAGGAATTTAGAAAAAGGAATACTGGGTAATTCCTCAGAAAAGAGATATGATTGGTTTGACCAACCTAACTAGTTGGGATTGGACTTGGGATAATTACAAGGATTTAATCAGGTGATCAATTGGATTGTATTTCAGGATGCAGACACATTATCAAAAAAGGTTTAGAAAAAACAAAAATGACTTAAAAGGAGCTAAGAGAAAATAGGTATTACTGGAAAGATGAGGATTTTGGGAAATGAAACTAAAAATAGAGGATGCAGCATGATCCCTAAACTTTGCTAAGAATATAGTCCATCGAAAATGAGACACTAGAGAACATTTTTGAGAGAATGAGTCAAAGGATTTGAGAGAGGATTCTAGAAATATAATTCTGGTAACAAGAGGAGTGATAGATTACAAAAACATACATGCTGATTCAGTTTTAATTTTTTTTTCTTTTGTTATTTTTAAAAAATTTGAAGCAGGGTCTAAGTTGCTGAGACTGGTCTTGAACCTATGATCTTCGTATCTGGGCCTCCCAAGTCACTGGAATTACAGTTGCCAGGGGAAAAAGTTATGAGAGCTTACAAATAACAGCAGTAGGAAAAAGATCGAAGAATGTCTTTGAGAGATAACTTGATTATAAAACTAGAAGGCTATCAATATAAAATTAGAGGTTTGAGTGAGGAAGAGAATAGAATTAAAGATGTCTTTGAGCTTTCTTGTTTTCACAAGTAAGAAAGTGGTAATGTTCAGTGAATTAGGGATGATAGAGGAAGAAAATTATCAAGATTTTGAGGATACTGATTGTAGTTTTAGGAAGGTGGATTTTAGTTTTCAAGGAAAGATAGTGAGTCAGAAACCACGAGAAAGTTCAATATGTGAGTCTGGGGGTAATTGAAGAGGGTAGAGTAGGAGAAAAAGATTCTTCTAAGAAGCTGTTGGTGAAACATTGGAAGTAAACAGTGCTATCAAGAACTGGAGGAGCAAGAAGAAATTTCTGCTGGTCCACTCTATTAAAGTGACTGCAATAGACTTTTTAACTATATTAGTTAAATAAAGTCACAAACACAGGTGTTGATACAAAACAAAATTGCTAACACTTTACTGGATGAATAAAAAATAGCAAAGTCAAATGCTGCACAGATACTGGGTAGAATGAAATTCTGCCACATTGCAATTTGCAGTTAGTGCAGCTATTCTGAATTTGTTTGGTTTATTTAACATTCTTGAAATAATGTTAATGCCGGTCATTGTAAAAACACCAACTGATGATTTAATTTTCCTTCTTTTTCCTCTTGTCAGTGTGGTCCTGGGAAATCATCTGGAGAATGGACGAGCTCGGTCAACATTGGAAAGGTGCTATTTACCCAATGTCTGTGTACTGTGTGATACCGACTATCTCTCCATGCAGTCAGGGACTTGGGACTAAATCTACTCATACTAACAGCTGTTGCTGCAGAGTCTAACATGAGCAGTAGATGAGCAAGTGTAAATCCAAACAAGAAAAAGGGAGGAAGATGGTCTCACTTAATATTTAAGCAAGGTTTTTTTCTTATCCTTTTAGACTAATAGATTGCAGTAATGAACCTGCATGTTCATAAGAGATTTTCTTCCTGTTACTTTCTGAAGTTGTCTGCTCTGCATATGGTTTATGCCAAGTTGCAGAAGATAGACAGTGGTCAGTGTCTCTCTGCATGGTTACTAGTTATTCTTCTTTTGTGTACGTATTTAGCAAACATTAAAGTGCCATTGATTCATCTCCTGTATCCTTGGTTGGAGTGGAATATCAAGAATATGAATGACAGTATACACAGCCTGTTTATCTTTATCAAAAAGTGAACTTGCTGTAAGAGAATGAGCATAAATTATTTTCCTTTGCTTCTCCAAGGAACAAACCAAAAGATTGAACAGAAAATGAAGGAT
>PVLC010036629.1:0-15707 GCA_004027655.1 Graphiurus murinus
ATGTCAAGGCAGGACCTGAGTCTGCTGTCCCAGAGCAAACCCCACATCTAGCCTTTCACATTTTGTTTAGGGAAGTCAATAAATTACTTTTTCTCCCCCAAACTACTGCAAGCTAGGTGTGTATCACTTATAATTAAAATATTCTTACAGCTGGGTGTGGTGGTACATGTTTATAATCCCAGTACTTGGGAAGCTGAGATAAGAAATCTCAGTTTCAAGGCCAGTGTCAGCAACTTAGCAAGACCCTGTTTGAAAGTAAAAAATAAAAAAGGGCTGAGGGTGTAGTTCAGAGATAGAATATCCCTGGGTTCAATCCATAGTACCAATATATACCTACCTACATACATACATACATACATTATTCTTAGCTAATACAATAATACTATAACATAGAAGCAGATAGTAGGCAAGTTAAAGGTTTTGTTTGAAACTCAAGTTCACTACAATAAAGATTGAATACATGACTAAAGGAGCATTTGTGTTTTCAAGTAAGAGATGAGATTCAGGGCTAAACATTCACACCACTCTACAAAGGGCAGGGGGCATTTTAAAGCAATCTCAACAATCCTAAATTATACAGAATTGATTTGTGGTCACAAAGGAAGTCAATGTCACTCATAAAATGTCAAGGGATGAAGTGACTGGCCATGCTCACCTTTAACTCTTGACACAACCATGTCCCCCTTCGCTCCTTTGTTGCCAGGGGGTCCTGAGGCCCCAGGTTTTCCCTTGAGGAAAAATAAGAGCAACAAATCAGATTCACTGTCATGTACTGAAAGTTACTCACATTCAAAAGTTATATACATTCGTGTATATCTAATCTCTCTTTTTTTCATACTAAATCTCTTGTTAAAGGTTCTGACTTGCCACTCTTAGTCCCATCCCATTTCCTGCCTTGTGAGGCGGTCCCACCTTACAAAGGGCTCTGCAAGTGGTGAAATCGGATAAGGTCTGCACCTGAGTTCCTAGATATGCACCATCCATGTCTATTTCCTATAACATAGCAAATATAGCAATGTGCTCTGGTTACCTGGGATATCATCTAGGGAAGCGGGGGGGTGGGGGGGAGGAGATACATGGGAACTCTCTGCATGATTGTGCAATCTTTTGTGAATTTTCCAAATAAAAAAATTGTAATTAAAAATGTTTAATTATCTTAGGCTTTGTACTGTAGACTTGAGAGCAAAGAGAAGGTGAATTTACCAGAAAAGCTGCCACAGAGCTGCAGGAAGACGTGTAGGGCAGGTTTACACTGAGAGAGGCAGGGAAATAATGTGGTGTGGAGGGAAGATGATGAGCAAGAGAAGGGGAGATGAGACCTGCACTGTGGTCAGTGCTGTCTGTGGTCAATATGTTGCCTCTGCTCAGCAAGGGTGATGGTTAAATATAGCATGTCCCCCCAAAGAGTTTGTGTATGGATGTTCAGAGTTGCTATGGTTACACCATGACAGTTGTTATCTCATTGGTGGATTACTCCACTGTAATGGATTTACTGGATGGTAACCTAGGCAGATGGGATTTGGCTGGAGGAGGTAGGTCACTGGAGTGTGGCCTTGAGGACTATGTTGGTGTCCTTGGGTCCCCTGGTTTGCTTTCTTGCTTGTGGTCAGTCTCTCTGTCTCTCTCTCTCTCTACCTGCCTCACCCGCCATGCCCCGAGCTCTGCCAATGTAACCCAACATGACTTGGGTTGAGTTACATCAAATGCCTAAAATCTCCAGAACTGTGAACAAATCCATCTTCCTCTAAGATGTGTGGTCAGGTTTAGTGAGTCATAGCAGTGCGAATGCTACCTGAAACAGCAAGTGAACAACAAACTTTGGCTCACGGGTTTACCATCTCTTGACCACCATGTCCCTCTGCGACTGGACTGTATGACTCCTGAGCACTTATTACGTGCTATATATTATTTAGTATCAAACCATGCCCAAATTATAGAAACCTTTTATTGCTATGTGAGACTAGCTGAGCATCCTATGAAATACCCTTATAGAAATGCTACATGTAACTTCAGTTTGCTTATCTAGTGCCCGCAACAATCAAGAAGCACAGGCAAGCTTCTGGAAGGGTTATGAATGCCTAAGAAGACCACTGGATTTGCTCACATGGGTGCTGCTGCTCCTCTGTCTTGGTTTCCTACAACCTAACATCATGTGCAAGCCAGATGCACTATCTCTTAGCTGGCCTCCACTAATTTGTAAGCTGTGATCTGCAAAGGGGAGGACAGATGTCAGGAAGGGTAAGTACAATGGCAGAATCAAGCAGTCACAAAGAAGAAGCCCAAAGTGAACACAATAGGCATCAGGACTCAAATGGACAAAATGACTGGGAACAACCATTGGAGGTCAAGAAAAAACAGCTCCATGTACAGGGGTGGGTAGCCCGGAGAGCCTCACTCCGGCAAAGTGTCCTCTTTGTAAAATAGTTGGTGAGACATAGAAATGGCGAGTTGGGCAAATTTCTGATAGAATAGGTAAATTAAAAAGAAGTCATTGAATACTAATCTAGGTTGTGTTATATTCTTATTTTTACTGCACATGCTAACTCATAAGTGACAATAGCACCTGACCAATGTGTAGATCCTTCAGATGGAAGTGTGATCAAGATAGATGTATATTCACATAACATTTGGACCAACTTTTGTCCAGAAAGAGAACTGGTTTGTGGTCTGCTTCATGAATAAGACCCGGATGCCCGGGAAGAGTGACATGACATCTCACATTAGTTATCCCCAACCTGGGAGACCAAGTAGGTTATTATTCAGCATGTTAGAGATTCAGGATGGATTGTGATTTGTTTTAGTGCTTTATGGAGGTAGGATTTTCATATTAGAGTCACGTTACAGACTTATGTGAGCTAGTAAGGAAAAAAAAGGTATCAACATTGTCTTTGAGTATCACTAAAAACATTACCGAAAAGTTTTTGAAAACTCCAAAGTATTAGACATAACTCCAAATACTGAGGACGCAGCATTCGATCAGAACAGCTTGCCTTAATGGCATTTAGTGAAATGAAAGTTAGCCTAAGAGATTCCTGGGGCAAAGTTTCTTTCGCAGCTGCTATGGGACCACAAGCTATTTTTCACAATTCTAAGACCTGAAATCACTAAACATTTGTGCTCATACCACGACAGAAATCCAGAAGTGACAGAAACCCTGCTCTGCCAGGCATATCCTAGTTGTCTTGTGCACAGTTCAGATCAGGGACTTTGATCACAGATGCCTACAGATGCCACGCCTGTCCATGGGAAGCAGGTGGCTGACCAGAGGGAACTTGAACCCCCAGGACTCCCCCGATAGGCAGGGCCACCTTAACAGACACATCCATGGCAGTGGTGGGAACCCATTAATCTTGTGTTCCTGCACGTCCAGTTCCTCAAGGGAAGCCATAAATCTCATGTTAGTGGCTCCAAAACAAGACAGTGAGGACACAACTAAACCCTCCAGCAAGTCAGATTTAGCCCAGGATAGCAGTGACATTCGCTGTGCTCTCTGACTCCTTGGGAGCAGGAACTCAGGCTGTCTTGTTCACCAGTGTGCACCTTAGAGGGCTCAAGGCACAGGGCTGAACTGAATTCTTGCCAACAAAACTGTAAGACAGTGTCATCGTGTCCATTTTATAAGAGCTGTGACTGAGGCTCAGGAAGACCACCTTAAGTTGAGCATCATCCCAATACGTAGGCCACATCTCACCTTGCTTGTCCAATAGGAACCCAAACTTAACATGCCCCATCAACACAGCTTCTTCCCCACCAGTTCCTGCTCCTTCTAGCATCTTCTCTTCTCAGTCAAGGGCAGCCATCTCCTCCAATGGCTCAGGTGGTACCACTCAGCTCCATCCTTCACTTCTATTTTTCTTGCATCTCATGTTCACTCTAACAGCCGATCTGTTACCTCTACCTTCAGAATAGATCTAGACTCTGACCACCTCTCACCCCCAGCACCACCAGGCCTGCCTGCCTGCCTCCCGTGTTTCCAGGATTACGGGGCTCCTCCAGCTCCTCCCTCTGCTTCCTCCCTTGCTAGGATCTGTTCTCCACAGAGCGACCAGAGCGAACAGTGCGTTGGAAATGAAGGTCAGAGTGACTCTGTCTGCTCAAACTCTCCCCTGGCAGGTCCACGTCACCTGGAGCCAAAGCTTGGATCTAACCTACCTGCACCGCCCCACTCTCAGCAACCCCGTCGACCCTAGCTCCCAGGCTCCATCTCCCCCAACTCTGTGTACCCCTCACTTTCTCCCCTCCAGCCACACTAGGTGGTGACGGCCTTGGTCACCATCTGCCATCCCATATATCTACTCATTTCTCTGTGACACAGTCTGTGTCTTCCCTAAAGCTCCAGAGACTGTTCTGGTCCTTGCTGTATCATCAGCATCTGCAACACCATAGGCACTCGGCAATAGCAATTAATTGAATAAATGAATGAATGCATGCATACATGCATGAATGAATGAATGAATGCATGCATGCATGAATGAATGAATATAGATAATCTCTTAGTCACTAAGATGTTTATAGGTTCAAAACACAAAGACTATATTATACTGAAAGTTAGAAAGAAGCACATTAAGTTCTATCTCTATCTCTTTTAGCTATAGAAAGATGACAACTAGTAGGAATTACTCACTGGTGGCCCCGGAGATCCTGCAGCACCAGGAGGGCCTGGGTCACCTTTTCCTCCAAGCCAACCAGGAAGCCCCAAATCTCCTTTACTCCCCTGCCTTCCCGGAGGTCCTGGAGGGCCAGGCCGACCCATGGGACCAGGTGTGCAGGCACAGAGTCCTTCGTTCCCTAGACAGAGGATGAAAGCCAGCTTTGTCACAGTTCCTGAACAGAATGCCCAGTAAGGGTGTTACTGTGCAAAAGCAATTGTGTAAATAGAGAACAAAAAGCATCCAATGTGTACAATTCCTACTATAGGCAACATGCAATGTGGGGGCAGGGGGTAACACAGGGCAGGATGCAGGACTGTGAGGTATGGTATAAATTGGGAGAATATCATTTCCAAACACATGGGGTGTATGGTGCCTTAATAAACTCATTCTGATAAATTCTAGGGAGAAAGTTGATATCTAGTCTACTGAAGAATTGAAACATCTTTTGCTTGGTTCCTACTGAAGGAAAAGAAAAAAAAAAAAGCACAAGTTTAAAAAAAAAAACAACAAATAAGTAAACTGGTCAAGGGAAAACCCCTGAAAAATAAGGGAAACCAAATAATACATGAAGAGGGATGAATTATTGGTTTCACTGAACATTACAATTGCTAATTCACCATAACATATTCCATAATCATCGGGGATTTTTAGTTGTGTGTGTGTGTGTGTGTGTGTGTGTGTGTGTGTGTGTGTGTGTGGTGGAACTGGGGATTGAACCCAGGGTCATTCTACCTCTGAGCTACACCCCCAGCCCCCTTTTTAAATTTTTTTTTTTACGAGGTCTCATTAGGTTGCTGAGAGTGTCGCTACCTTGCTGAGGAACAACCTGTGATCCTCCAGTGTCAGCCTCCCAAGCACTGGAATTACAGGAATGTGCCACCATGCTGGCTAGGATGTTTAGTTTTTTAAAAGTCTTTAAATAAGCCAAACTCCTCAGCTGTGTTTATTATCTCACAGCAGCTGACTTAGTTGCTCAATAAGGCTGAAATAATTTAGAGTGCAGAAACGTAGAGCCATCAGCATTTGATAAGAATCTGGAAAATATGGGACCCACAGAGAGAAATGAGTAAAATATCATTCTATCTCTGCTGCTGTCAAGGAATCAAGAGGACCTTGTGAGAAAAGTCACCATTTGGATGCAAATTTCACAGCCTTTACACTATAAGATATAAACATTTGACCTTTTTTTTTTTTTTTTTGGTGCTGGGGATTGAATTTAGGGGTGTCCTACCTCTGAGCTACACCCCCCCCCAGTTCTTTTCATTACTTTGTTTTGGAACAGGGTCTCACTAAGTTGCTGAGGGACTTGATAAATTATTGAGGCTAGCCCCAAACCTGTAATCCTCCTGTCCCAACCTCCCAAGTACTGAGTTTATAGGTAGGTGCCACCACATCCAGCTTTTCTTTGGTGACTTTTAATCACTGCACAGCAGATAATGAAGTGGTTATTTATGAGAAGTAACTAAGGTGAGCAACAAGTCTAAATAAAATGCTGTAACGTATGTCTCAAAAATGTCCCAAATCCTCCTCATGTGGCTGTCTTCTAAGCAGCTTATCTTCACTGCATACTTGCCTTTTTCTCCTTTTGATCCTCTTCCTCCTGGGGGACCCATCTTGCCCTTTATCCCTTGTGGTCCAGGTTGTCCATCACTACAATGTATCACTGCAGGACAGGGAAGAGGTGGGCAGAAAGAACCACATAATTCTGACATAATTCTGGCTAATGTCTCCTACAGGACAGGAGTCTCTTGCACTCACATCCTCCTCCTCCCTAGGTTTCCCTTCTCAGATCCATGCTTTGTTCCATGCTCTCTCCCCACTCCTCCCCCTCTCATATAAGAATACGCACACACATAGAATGTGCAATTGTGATGGCACATCATAAAGTCATCCTTATGCTCAGCCCTAAGATAATGAGCTACAGAATAAGAGCGACAACAGAATGACAACGATATAGCAAAACAATTGCTTTAATAATAGAATCAGCATATGGCAAAGATGTTCCCCCCTCTTCAAAAATCAATCATTAGCTAATGAAGAAAATATAAAGATGGCTTGCAAAAGCAAAATTTTGGAGACTTCTTATTGAAGATGACAGATAACATACAAACCATAAATTATACATTTTCCCTAAATCCCAGTAGAATAAAAGTAGTAAAATAATATTATAAAAAGGAATAAATCCACAGGATGAAGAAAAAGGAAGAGGAACTGATCGGGTGGGGAGGGGAAGGTCTTAGGAGACCCTAAAAAAAATGCTGAAATCTAAACATGTCTTGGGGAAAGCTGAGAAAGAATCAGATTTATGCCAGAAATCTTCCCTAGAGCTTAGGGAATAAAATGACAGTGATGCTTGATTCATTAAATAGACAGGAAGATCCCCTTCCCAAAAAACAGTAGCTCCTACCCACCTCAAAAAAAAAAATAGTGCAGCATGAAGAAAACATTTAGAGAAACTATATAACTAAAATAGATGAGGGAGGGTATTCCATCCCTGAAACATGAACAGGCTGCTGCAGAAAGAAAAAATAAATGAGAGAACAACAGCAACAACAAACTCCTTCAAAGCAAAAATACATAGATATTGACTATGGTAGTAGAACTTTAAAAATTCAGGAGGAGAGATGGAAGATGGAGTTGAAGAACCCCCCTCTACACACACACACAGACACACACACACACACACACACACACACACACACACACACACACACAAGTCTTACTGAACAATAGAGAGGTGAAAAATAATCAAGTAAAAAAAATGTTTTAAAAAATAGACATGTAGCTGAGTGCAGTAGAACACTCATGTAATTCCAGTACTTAGAAGGCTGAGACAGGAAAATAGGAGGATCACCGGTTTGAGGCCAGCCTCAGCAACTTAATGAAACTCTGAGCAACTTATTTGAGACTCCGTGTCAAAATAAAAAAATTAAAAAGTCTGGAGGTGTAGCCTGGAAGTAGAATGCCCCTGAATTCAATCTCCATTACCAAATAAATAAATAAATGAACATATAGTTTTTTTAAAATAAAAAATTAATACAAAGCCCAGAATGAGAAAGGGGGGGGGGAGGAAAGAGAGAATATTTCAAAGAAGTATTTGAAAAAACTTATTCAGAAGTGAAAAATATATATTGAATGGAATACATGAATTGAAGACAGCTGTTAAGTTCCTGTGAGTAAATAACACACATACTCACACAAAGGCAAATCATCGTGCAATCGAAGACACTAAAAACAAATAAAAGCTTCTAGAAATGAAAATAGATTTCAAACAAAAGATCCAGTATCTAAATATTATTGGGGTTTACAGCGGCAACACTGGAGGCTAGAAAACAATAAAGAATGCCAAATCCTAAGGAAAAAAAGTCTTGCAACCTGGAATTTTATACTTAGCCAAACTATCATTTAAACTTTAAGCCAGAATAAAGCATTTTCAGACAGGTAAGATCCCTGATTCGCCTTCTTATTCATATCCTTTCTCAGGAAGTATAGTGAGGGAATAAACTATTGAAAGAGTTATGAGTTGTGGAAAAAAGAAAGCAAGAAAATTATCAGGATAATGGTTAAAGAAGATCTCAAGACAGTATCTCAGCAACAAATCACAAGTGCAATCTAACCTAATTTGAACAAGCCAAAAAGTCCCAGGAAAGGTTTATTTAAAGAGACAATTCTGATAGAATATCTAATGATTTAGAGTATATAATGGTGAGATTTACATAATTCTGGGTGATTTGTGATAAAATGAATAATAACTACATTGAAACCCAAGTAAACACACCAAGACAGCAAGGCAATTTACAAAACGCTGTGCTGGAAAATAATAAATATCATATGGTTTGGCTGGTGAATATCACTTACATAACCATTCAGTGTAACCAAAGTTACGACAAATCACTAACTATATAAATAGGTCATAGGAGCAGAAAATATGCATTTGTGTGGTAAATGAGAGTTAAATTCGTCTTCTGTAGGGGAAAGTCAAAAGATAATAAGCTGAAAAATGAATAAATAGTGATATGAGTATATTGAATGAAAATAGAGAAATATATAAGAAAAGATCCAGCTACACGTGTTGCAATAATCATCTCTGGGAAGGAAGCAATAGAAAAATGGGGCCTCTGGGATTTCTGTTCTTCATAGCTTTGTAGAACAGTTTGACTCCTAGATCAGGCCCATCAATGATCCTGACAAAAATAAAAGCTACATCTAAAAAATCAAAATTGCAGTAATTGACAAAATTCTATCATTCATACTTCAACTCCCAATCAATTAACTGCACATACCTTAATTGCTGTTCTAGCCCAATCTCAGCTCATTTATTTGCATTTTTTAATATTATTAACTTGGCTCATAAAACATTATTTAACTCTTTAAATATTTAGAAAGTTATACTTTCTGAATGATCCCCACATATATCAAATGCAGAATACAGGCTAAAGAACGTAAATGAGGAACACTTTACCATCTGATCCTGGGGGCCCCTGCAGCCCTGGTGCTCCTGGCAGCCCAGGTGGCCCTGGCTTCCCTGGCTCTCCTGGGGCAGAGTCAGGACTCCCAGGAATGCCTGCTGCCCCCGGTAGCCCTGGAACACCAGGAAACCCTGGTGGCCCAGGGGGTCCTACCATGCCTGCAAGAGAAATTAAGAATGAAAACCACACATTCTCTCAGAGCAAATGTTTCTGTAGACAAAATCAAAGTCAGTTCCATTCTTCCTTAGGTCATGGAGTTTTTAAAATGAAAATAGATGGAGCTGGGGGACAGTATGTTCAGTGACAGAAGCCAGACACAGGAAGAAAAATAGACAAGTTTGGAGAATTAGGTTTTACTTATTTTCCCCCCATCTTTAGAGTTATTGGGAAATTTGCAATATTTTGTTTAGTTAAAGTTACTATGTTTTCAATCTTTCCACCTGAATTTGGTAAAAACAATCTGAATAAACCTGCTTGTACATTTAGTGGATAAAAGCACAGACTCACAAACTCATCTCTGTGAAACACAAAATAGCCTACTCTTCATAGCAGCTAGATTGGTGGAGAAGCATGGAGGTGCCAGATTTGAACTTGACCTCTCCCTCTCTAGTCACAGGACCCTAAGTAGGTTATTTGACTGTGGAATCCACTATATCTACCCCATAGGCTTGTTATGAAGATTAAATTAAATAATTCACGTAAAGTGCTTAGGACACTGTCTAGCATTAGCAAGGGCTCAGTAGATGTTTGGAGGCTCAGTGTGTTCAGATGGGGTTGAAACAAGTAATTCCACAGCAGGTACTACCCGCCTGCCCTTGACCTCTGACTCTGCTTGCTGGTGTCCTTGGCTTAAGGACAGCTGGAGGCCTGTGGATGGGAGGGTCTCTTCTCATAGCTCCTTCTTCCTGAGCGCACCGGGTTCCTGAAGCTTTTCCTGGAAGGCTGCATTTCTCAGCAATGGTCTCACAGTAGCTCTGGCCCCACTTGCTCTTATAGAACCCTGCCATTTCCCTTTTGAGAGGTGAGGCACTCCTTCTCCCTGAATGTGGCCTTGAACAGAAGATGGTTTGTGAGCCCGATCACAGAAAGAGTATCACTGCTCTGAAGCCCCTGGGGCTGTGAGGAAGCCTCTGTTAGGTACAAAGCCCACACAGGAAGTCTGAAACTACAAGACAGATACAAGAAAGAGATGCCTGCTGGCCTGAATCTCTGGTTCCAGCCCCTCTGTGATTGCAGCAGTAAGAAAATCTTTAAACCAGAACTACTCCATTAGGCTCTTCCTGAACTCTTGAATTGTAAAAAGAGTGAGAGGTGATTTACTGTCCGGAGCCATCTTAGCCCACACTATGAGGTCATCATTTCGGACTGGCTTAACCACGCACACAGTACATGCTAAATGAAAATTGTCCGCAAGCAGACAAGCTTCCTTAGACAGGATGGGACTGAAAGGTAGACTTTGATGACCTCCCATTTTCCCTGAAACGTTCACCTTGCCACTCCCTAGACTTGGCTTGTAACTGACCCTCCCTAGCTCGTGAATGCCTTTTCTTAAAACTTAGCTTCCAACCCTCCACTTCACTTGTGACCTCCTTGCCATTTGCTTTGTTTAAAAAAGGGATGCTGGCTACAGATGGCCAGAAGAATTGTCATCTATCTCCTCCCTGACCCCCCCAATAATTAAATATATATTCTCAAAATTATTATGCCAGACTTCGTGTCATTTTCCTGCAAGAAGACTATTGTCAGGAAGCTGTCTAAGCAGCGACCCTCCGTGGCAGGAACCATGGAATGATTTTCAGGAAGCTGCAACCTTCCACCTTCCGTGGCAGGACTACAGAGCAAGCAGCGTCTGCTAGAGCCCATGATAGTTTACTGATTGTTTTTCCAAACCACTCAGTTTTGAGGAATTGTTTGGCAGTAGACAACTGCCACCCTGTCAGTAATCAGTAACGGAGCATGCTGTTGCATTTAGCACTACCATTATTGTGTGCATATGTGCTGGGGTTTTGCATATTTTTGCAAACATTTTCTTTTTAAAGAATCTTGCAAAGTTTATACCTTACAGATAAGGCACAAAGGACTTAGGCCAAATATCAATAATACTAATGGCTGACACGTTGAGTTTTTACTACGCACCTGTCTGTATTTTGAGGATGGCATGCACATAACTTCATTCAACTCTAACAAGACCCCATGCTACAGATGGAAGAACTGGGCTACAGAGGGATGTAATAAATGCTCAAGACACAGTGTGTAAGTAGTATAAATTGGAATGTTTCCAGTTCACAGTGTGAACTCATAAGTATTTCACTATCCTCTACTGTACAATGTGGTTTCCACTAACTGATAAGGTTGGAACCTGATGGTGCTGGTCTGACTGAAATCCTGCTTCTCCCATGCTAGGTACTACAGATCATGATCAAATAAGTATGTAAGGGTTATAGACATTGGTGTACTTAGAACAAGTGCCAGTGTGCCTCTGGGCATTTGGCTGCCATCTGGTCTTCCTGTCCTTCCTACGCCATGACTTGGATTCTCAGTCATTGGATGACCTGGACACTGCCTGCTGTCTTGTCTCCATGCCAAGGAAAATACTTACCCATCTCTCAGGAGAGAGAACAGATTACAATGTATTGCATATCCCAACTGTGACCACCCAACAGTGGACTAATTTGGCCCAGTATTACATTTTTTTCAACAGAAAAGAATGAAATATTAAATAGAGTGTATCACATACCATAAAGGTATTATTTTGTAAAATTTGTGCTCCAGTCAATGTGGATACATAGTTATGTGTGTGTAATGTAATATAGATGTAATATAAAAGAAACTGCACTCTCTACTATGAGTCCCAGCCAAGATTTGAAAGCCATTATGTTAACATATTGTAAAAGGGCTTGTGGAATTAAGGCGTCCTTGTATATTTGGATCTGCCTCTACTAGAGACACTTATTACTTATTCCCATTGGGTTTTGATTTCAATCTCCAGGAGGCTGCATTTTATTATAAATAAACTCCAAGGGAGAAATCTAACACCAGAGTCTAGTTTGTTCTGACCAAGAGAATATTCTATCTGTTGTATATAATCCTGGGTTAATTAAGCCAAGACTACTACTACTGCCTAAAGATTAAATAAACTAGACAAAGCTCTACTATCTCGGTGGTCATCCAATCCCACAGAGTATTAGCTAGATTTGTGGATAAGTAAACAAGTATTTTTAGTTAGCAGTTGAATATCTTAGGAATCTTCTTTGGCCATTTTGGGAAATGTAACAAGAAACATAGGCTAGATAAAAGACACCCTTGGGACTTTTCCCATTACAGGTTTATGAGTTCTCCTGGGTTCACAGAACACATATATCTCCAGACGCCTATCCCTCTTCTTACCAGGAATATTGACAACACAGTTCCTGAAGAATATAAAGTCCTTCCGTCCACTGGACTCATTCCCAGGCCTTTTGTCAAATGTCGCTGTGACCCATGGCTTTCTTGATTTTGTTTTTACTGACAGGTGAAGCAGGAGAGGAGGAGACTTTTTTAAAAAAGTAAGGCTGGATTTAAGTTTTATTTTTTAATCAGTGTGTATGTGTGTGTGTGTGTGTGTGTGCGCGCGTGCGCGCGCGCGCACGTGCTAGGGATTGAACTCAAGAGTATTCTACTCCCAAGACACATCCCAAGCCCAATTTTATTTTTTATTTTGAAACAAGGTCTCACTAAGTTGCTGAAGCCAGCCTTGAGCCTGTGATCCTCTTGTCTTAGCTTCTCAAGTACTGGGGTTACAGGCATGTGCCACCATGCCTGGCCCAATCATAATTTTTATTTGTGCATTTCATGTAGGAGATTTAAATTGGGGCCTAGGTGGATGAACAGAAATTTACAAATAAATGTCAACAGGGAGAGCCTTCCAGGAGAGTGGGAAAAGCGAGGGAATACTATAACCCTCACAGCAATCTCGAATCCTGTCTGTAGGGGATAGTCTTGGGGGAGTCCTGTTACATGTATACATTCCTCACAGCACCCCTGTGATATTGATTGACCATTTCTGAGGCCTGACTGAGGAACCTGTATCCCTTCTGTTATAATTAGATATGAAATGTCCCCTAAGGAGCTCATTTACTAATGTTCAGAGCTGATATAATTGAGTCTTGAGGACTGTAATCCCAGAAGTTGACAAATCTTTTGTGATGGATTTATCTGGGTGATGACCCAGGCCAGGAGAGTATAGCCAGAGATGGGTTCCTGGGGGTGCAGGCTTGCGGATTATATAAATGGTTCCTCCTCCCTCCCTCTGCTCACTCTCTTTTGCTTCCGATCTCCATGATGTGAGGACCACAGCCAATGTGCGCTCTCTGTCTGCCTCCTGCCGCCATGCCCTGAGGCTCACAGCTCCCGGCCTCATATGGACAGAACCCAAAACTTTAAGAAAACGAATCTTCTTTCCTCTAAGTTACATGGTCAATCTTCCAGTGCTGACCAAACACTTTCCAAATAAGTGATGGATTCGTTTGAATTAAGTGATTCTTCACCTGGCTGTACACTAGAAATGCAGGGCCACATTTATAATAGCAAATCTTAGCACTCTAGATCTGCAGAGGGTATAGGCACCCATCCTTTTTAGACACCCCTTAGGTGATTTCAGTATCAACTAGATCTGAGGACAGCTGGTGCTGTAGTTAGATATAAAATGTGCCCTACAGCACTCACTTAATGTTTGGAGCTGATGTCATCGAGTTATGAGGGTTGTAATCCCCGAAGTGGATACATCTGTTGTAATGGGTTTACATGGGTGATACCTAGTAAACTGTAAGGGTGTGGGGCTGGAGGTGGGTCCCTGGAGCCTTGGGGATGATACAAAGGGTTCCTTCTCCCCTTGTTCTCTTGCTTCCAGCCTCCATGATATGAACACAGCCCATGTGCTCTCCCCTACCGTGCCCTGAGATCCTCCATCCCAGGCTTTACATGGACTGCATCCAAAACTGTAAGAAAATAAATCTTTTCTCTAAGTTCTGTGGGCAATCTTTAGTTTGCAGCTGCAAGAATGCTGACGGATATAATAAATGGTACCAGAGCAGTGGGATTGCTGCTCTATCTAAGTCTGACTAGGTGGATGGTGACTCTTTGGAACTGGTTTGTGAGAGGAAAATGGAAGGACCAGGAAGTGGCTAGTAGGGTGGAGAGTGGAGACTGTGATCGGGAGATTATGGAAGGCAAAGAGAACTCCATGGGAAATGGAATAGAGGCCACGTGTGTTACATTTTGGCAAAGAACTTATCCGCGTTTTGCCTGTGACTGGGAACTTTGTGTGAGGCCAAATATAAAGATGATGGGCTGATTAAATTGGTGGAGAAAATCTCAAAACACCAAAATATCCAAACTGCATCATGGATGTTGATGTACACATTCAGCAAACTTGAATTTCGGGAGCAGAGAGTAAAGCAGAGATTTACTTTAAAGATTTACAGTTTGGCTAGAAAGGCATGTGTAAAGCTGTGGCTCAGGGAGATGTCATGAGAGGAAGTAAGAGGGCTGAAAGGAAGGAGGAAGTGGCGGCCATGATGAAGGCAGGGCCAGTGATGGCCATGGTGGAGTTGGAGCCAGGGAAGGTCTAGGAGAAGTTGGGCCCAGGGCCAGCCCAGATGGTCTTGGGGCTAGTGGCAGCCTAAATGGAACAGGCCCAGTGGCTGTGATTAGAAGTGCCCAGTGGCAATGATTAAGAAGGGCATATCTCCCTTTTCTGTTGGTAGTTCATCTCAGACCTCACGTGACACTGGTTTTGCTAGAAAAGTGAACCCTGGAGGCTTCCCCCCAGATTTCAAAAGAAGGCCTGGGAAGCCAGGCCATGTGTTGCACTTTGGGGCACTTTGTGAATCTGTGAAGGTGAAACCAAGGTTCGAAGAAAAGCCCCCAAGATTTAGAAATACCAGAAATGTGGAATAATGGCAAGGAAAGGCTGCTAACTGTGAGCCGTGGAGCCAGGCTGGAAGAGACAGTAAACCACCTTTGCAATCAGCCAGGCTGCAGGAGCGGGGCTGCCAAGGTCCCTTGGAGATCAAGTCTCACCACCACGTGCCCTGGATGCCAGAAGTGGAGCTGCAAGATCAAACACTTGCCCCGCCAGATTTCATTACTGTTTTGGTCCCATTCCTTCTTTCTGTGGCTCTATTCCTCCCTTTGGGGATGAAAATGTTTGCTCTTTGCCTTTGTGTATTGGACACACGTAACTTGCTTTTTATTTTGATTTTCATTGTCTTTTACAGGGGCACATAAGAGTTACCTTGAGTCTCAGATGAGTCTTTCAACTTTGGGACTTTTCAGCAATGCTGGAACTGTTAAGACTGTGGAAACTCTTGGAGAAGACTGAATGCATTTTGCATTCTAAGCTTGGCATGAGCTCTTTAGGGGCCAGGGGTATAATGTTATCATTAGATATAAAATGTCCCCTAAAGAGCTCACCAAATGTTTGGAGATGATGTAATTAAGTCATGAGGGTCGTCATCCCACAAGTGGATAAATCCATGGTAATGGATTTATCTGGATGGTACCTGGTAGCCCGGTGGGGTGTGGCTGGAGGTGGGTCCCTAGGAGT
>PVLC010036630.1:0-15680 GCA_004027655.1 Graphiurus murinus
GCGAGGGCGCGAGAGATTGGAGACAAAATCCTCAATCTGTCATTTGGACCCAACTTAAGACATTTGTGGGAGAAGGGGAGGACGGAGAGGGCTGTCTTGGGGAAGGGAGGTCGTGAACTAAGCAGGTGCTGTTTTTACAAGCAGAAGCCACAAGATGGTGATGCACTCTTTTATATATATATATATATATATATATATATATATATATATTTCTTTATATATTTTTTTTTCTTTTTGCATTGGGTCAGTTGCAGGGAAAAGGTTTGATGGGCATTGTAAAAGTGTGTGTGTGTGAAGGGGATCCCATGATGGTTCTCTGTAGCAGCAGCTTATCAAGCCCAGGGCTGTGTGTGGTCTGGGATGGTTTACTCACAAGGGGTTTTTTTTTTTTTTGGTGCATGCAAAGAGAAAGAAAAAAAAAAAAGAAAAGAAAAAGTTGAGAGAGTGGCCGGTCGGTGTAGGCGTGCTGCAGGGAACCAAGCCGGACTTGGCTGCCTCACCAGCGAGTTGGTGGAGGAGGAGGAGGCTTCTGCGGCTGCAAATTAAAACACCCGGGAGAGGAAATTCAGACTTTTGACAAGGAAAGCCAAGCCAGGGCCGCAGGGTTTTGCGTAGAAAGGACGGATGCGCGTTTTCCTACCGGATGGATGGATAGATGGACAGGAGGCTCCATCCCAAGGCCAAGAAATCTGCATTTTTATTTGATTTTTTTTTTTTTTTAATTTTTGTGTGTGTGCATGATTTCATGCCTGTCGTTGACTGTGGAGAAAAGGGGAGCAGGGGTTCTCTAAATCCTTCCTGTAGCTGGAATAGAACATGGGGCTTTTGATCTCTAATTAACAGGGAATATATATATATATATACATATATATGTATAAATAAAATATAAAAATATATATACATATATATGTATATATATGCATATATATATATATTTAACGTTGGTCAGCGTAAAGTTTTTTTTTTTTTGCAGATGTGCATTTTCTCAGATAAGTCATTCAGGGTTAAAAAAAAAAAAAAGAAGAAGAATCCATATACCTATATCCTGCTAGCTACCCAGATGGGTGCAGAAATTTAAAACAGCATCTTGACCATGTAAGAATACAGCCAGAACCGAAGGTAGCCAGTGGAAAATTACTTCATCGGGTTTAAATCATTGGATTAAAATGAGAGGTCTGATTTATTTTTTTTATTTTATTTTATTTTATTTTTTTTGGAAGCCGGAACGGTTTGGTTTCGAGCGGGGATTATTTAAAGATAAAAAATGTCATCTTCTATGCTATTTTCAAGGGTCTTTGAACAGTCCTTCTTGGCTGTTAAGATTATTGCTTTCCTTTGGAATTTTTTTTTTTTTTTCTTTTTAAATAGAATAATGCGGAATATACAGTTAGCCCCAAACCCAGCAGACCGGCTAATTTCTACCCAAACCTAGCTACAGAAAACCTCTTTTGCCCTGATTGTCACGTTGGGTAAATCAGGCCGTTTTTCCTCGACACTACCACATGTGTCAAGAAAACAGAAGTGGATGTCTTTGCACGCTTGTGGTTCTTTAATTTTTTTTTTAAAAAAATCTGACATGGAGACTTTTGATAGCCAGCGGGGTTTTTTCTTTCTTTCTGAAGTTGGCTTTTCTTTCTTTCTGCCCCCTCTTTAGAGTTAAGTGTGGAGAGCTGGTGCGTGGTTTTCCCCAGAGCTGGGAGCTCAGCATGTCTCTCTCTTGGAGGATTTTCTCTTCACCCAAACACAGTCTGCTTTTCTCCCAAGCCCACGAGGGAGGCAGAGGTGCTCGCTAAGTTCCTCTGCGTTTCCTCGGCATTCTAGGCCTTGGACTTTGCTGGGGTTTTTGGCTTGCAACTTGTGGCACTGGATTTATGGTTTTCCAATGCAGGGGAACAAAAAAACAAAAAACAAAAAACAATTAAGAGGACTTGAGGTCCTTTCATGCCCTCATGCTGCAGGCATGCTTGAGGCCTCTCTGCCTGGCGTGAGGACGGCTAATTTTAGTAAGTTCAACTCCAGGGTAAAGAACACACATTATTAGCGTATAAATCACAGTGGGAGCCGGGCGTGGTGGCACACCATTGTAATCCCAGCATTCGGGAGGCTGAGACCGGAGGATCCGGGTTCTCGGCCAGCCTCAGCTACCTAGTGAGGCACTCCGCAACTTAGTGAGACTCGGTTTCAAAATAAAGAATAAAAAATAGGGCTGGGGGTGTAGCTCGGAGGTAGAATGCCCCTGAGTTCAATCCCCAGCACCGCAAAAAAAAAAAAAAAAAAAAAAAAATCACAGTGGGTTCTTTCGGAACCCTGTTCTGCCTTTTGGCAATTTATCCTTCGCGCGTGTGTGTGTGTGTGTGTGTGTGTGTGTGTGTGTGTGTGTGTGTGTGTGTGTTGTGCTGGAGATTGAACCCCGGGCCATTCTACCTCTGAACTATATACCCTCCAACCCCATTTTATTTTCTATTTGAAAACAGGGTCTCATGAATTTGGCCGAGGGTCTCTTTCCCGAGTGGCTGAGGCTGGCCTCCTGTCTCAGCCTCCCAAGGACTGGGATGACAGGAGTGTGCCACCAAGCCCGGCTTGACAATAGATCTTATAATAGAAAATGGCCAAAATAAAAAAAAAAAAATAGTTTAGTTCAGTTAAAATCAGTGGCCACTCTTTTTTCCTGAATACTTTTTGTTTTCTAAGAGGACAATTTCATTTCCTGCTTAATTTTGTGGGTGAATTAGCAGACCAGGCCTTCTACATTGTAAGGATTAATGACCTAAATTGGTCAGCTCGCAGGTAATAATAATAAATTATAATACGTGTATCATCTATCTATCTATCTATCTATCTATCTATCTATCATTTGTCTATCTATATCTATCTATCCGCCATCTATCTATCTATCTATTTATCTATCATCTATCTATCCGCCATCTATCTATCTATCTATCTATCTATCTATCTATCTATCTATCTATCTATCATCTAGCTAGCTATGATCTGCCTATCATCTCAGTCTTTGGGAGGCTGGGATAGGAGGATCTCAGGTTCGAGGCCAGCCTCAGCAACTTAGCAAAGAGACCCTCAGCCACCGAGCGAGACCCTGTTTCCAAATAAAAAAAGAAAATAGGACTAGGGGCGCAGCTCAGAGGAAGAATGCCCGTGAGTTCAATCCTTAGTACCCCCCTGAAAAAAAAAATCATATACACAGATGATTGATAAAAAGATGGATGGATTTAGAGAAGGGCATGAAGGATGTCTCCATAGGTGGTTCTGCTGAACCAAAGATAAACGAATAAATGATGTATTAAAATCAGCCAAAAAAAAAAAAACAGGATGGTTTGTACAGAAGAGTAACTAATCCACCCCAGGACTATGATTTCCAATTTCAAGTGTGTGGTGCTGAGTTCATCATCCGACCCAGGCGTGTGTGCAAAACCCTCGCGCTCCGTAACAAACACGCCCGCTGCCCGCAGAAATGGGCCCATCCCTTCCAGAACAAACAGCCTTGTGGCTGGGCCAAGCTGCTCTTACTACTAGAAAGAGGACCTGAAAGAGAGAAAAGTAAAATAAAAAAAAATGAAGCCGGGCGTGGTGGCGCACGCTTGTCATCCCAGCATTCGGGAGGCTGAGACAGGAGGATCCGGGTTCGAGGCCAGCCTCAGCTACCTAGTGAGGCACTCCGCAACTTAGTGAGACTCGGTTTCAAAATAAAGAATAAAAAATAGGGCTGGGGGTGTAGCTCGGAGGTAGAATGCCCCTGGGTTCAAGCCCCAGTACCGCAAAAGAAAAAAAAAAAAAATGACATTAAAGGTGTGTATGTATATAAAACATGTATACATGTATTATAATAATGTATTGGTAGTACTATAAGATAACTACGTATTATAATAATGTATTTCATACACATATATTAAGAAGTTTTTACAAAAAACAGTGACATATGTGTATGTATATATGTGTATTATAATAATGTATTTATAGTAGTACAACGGAGTAATGAATTAAAATAATGTATTTTCTATACATATATTAATATGAGGTTTAACCGACTGCATTCTGTTAATATATGCATATTTAAGATGGGTTTTATTGGCTTTCTTATATTAATATTAAATAGGTAAGGTTTTATTGGCTGTATTATATTAATATTAGGTAGATATATACATGAGATTTTATTGACTCCATTATATTAATGATAGATGGATGGATAGATGGGGTTTTATCGGCTTTATCATATTAATATTAGGTAGATATATAGATAAGGTTTATTGACTTTATTCTATTGATGATCGATGGATGGATAGATGGGGTTTTATTGGCTTTATTATATTAATATTAGGTAGATATATAGATAAGGTTTATTGACTATTATATTAATGATAGGTGGATGGATGGATGGATTTTATTGGCTTTATCATATTAATATTAGGTAGATATATAGATAAGGTTTATTGACTTTATTCTATTGATGATTGATGGATGGATAGATGAGGTTTTATTGGCTTTATTATATGAAGGATGGACGGATGGATGGACGGATGGACGGATGGATGGATGGGGTTTTATTGGCTTTATCATATTAATATTAGGTAGATATATAGATAAGGTTTATTGACTATTATATTAATGATAGGTGGATGGATGGATGGATGGATGGATGGGGCTTTATTGGCTTTATTATATGAATATTAGGTAGATATATAGATAAGGTTTATTGACTATTATATTAATGATAGATGGATGGATAGATGGGTTTTTTGGCTTTATTATATTAATATTAGGTAGATATATAAAGTTCATTGACTTTATTATATTAATGATCGATGGATGGATAGATGAGGTTTTATTGGCTTATTATATTAATGATGGACGGATAGATGGATTTTATTGGCTTTATTATATCAATATTAGGTAGATATATAGATAAGGTTTATTGACTTTATTCTATTGATGATGGACGGATGGATGGATGGATGGGGTTTTATTTGCTTTATTATATCAATATTAGGTAGATATATAGATAAGGCTTATTGACTTTATTATATTAATGATGGATGGATAGATGAGGTTTTATTGGCTTATTATATGAATGGTGGACGGATGGATGGATGGATGGATGGGGTTTTATTGGCTTTAGTATATTAATATTAGGTAGATATATAGCTAAGGTTTATTGACTATTATATTAATGATGGATGGATGGGGTTTTATTGGCTTTATTACATTAATATTGGGTAGATATGTAGATAAGGTTTATTGACTATTATATTAATGATAGATGGATGGATAGATGAGGTTTTATAGGCTTTATTATATTAATATTAGGTAGATATATAGATAAGGTTTATTGACTTTATTGATGATCGATGGATGGATGGATGGAGTTTTATTGGCTTTAGTATATTAATATTAGGTAGATATATAGATAAGGTTTATTGACTATTATATTAATGATGGATGGATGGATGGGGTTTTATTGGCTTTATTACATTAATATTGGGTAGATATGTAGATAAGGTTTATTGATTATTATATTAATGATAGATGAATGGATGGAGTTTTATTGGCTTTATTATATTAATATTAGGTAGATATATAGATAAGGCTTATTGACTTTACTCTATTGATGATCGATGGATGGGTAGATGGGGTTTTATTGGCTTTATCCTATGAATCCTTCCTCATCTGTGACAGGCGGGCGGCCACAGGTGTGTCTCACCTGGGCGGGGTCTCACCTGTTTCAGCTGCACATTCAAGGACACAGACCTGGCCCTCCTGCGAGGCCAGTGCTCCCCAAGCTCTCTGCAAATGGGGAGACGTGACCCCCAAATCTTTTTTTTTCCGGTTGCTTATTTTAAAGCGTGTGGCTTATAAATAAACAGCGACTCGCCACGAGGACCTTCCTAGACTCTCTGGATCTTGCAGGTGAAGGCTTTGAGTTTGGGGTCAAGAGGCCGGCTCTGATTGGCTGCGGAGGCTCGGCTCTGATTGATTGACAGGTGAATCTCGGCTCTGATTGGCTAGGGAGGCTCGGCTCCGATTGACTGCTGAAGCTCGGCTCTGATTGACTGGTGAGGCTCGGCTCTGATTGGCTGTGGAGACTCTGTTATGTTTAGCTGGTGAGACTCGGCTCTGATTGGCTGGCGATACTCTGATACTCTGTTCTGATTGGCTGGTGAAACTTAGCTCCGGAAGTGCTCAAAGTAGGGCCTGCAAGCTCATTTCTAGTCCAATGCCTCTGCTAAGCCCCAGGTCTCTGGCTCACTTTCTTTGTTTGCTATTTCTGGCTTTCTTTTTTATTTTTTTTTCCTTTCCTTCCTTAGGTGGAGGAGGAAGGGAGGGAGCAGGCACATGTATTTTGCAAATTCCCCATTCTCAAGTGTGAAATGGAGGCTGTCCTGCAAAAGAGCAAGCAGGGTTACTTAAGGTTGCATAAAGAGGTTAGCTTTGGGAGCCTTCATGGAAAGGAGCAGGATGAGGGGAATTATGATTGGCACGGATAAAAAATAATCATCCTCTTGGGAGGCTGAGACTGGAGGATCCGGGTTCGAGGCCAGCCTCAGCTATTTAGTGAGGCCCTCCGCCACTTAGTGAGACCCTGTTTCAAAATAAAGAATTAAAAAAAATAGGGCTGGGGGTGTAGCTCGGAGGTAGAATGCCCCTGAGTTCAGTCCTTAGTACTGCAAAAATAATAATAATAATAATCCTCAGGCGGATCACAGGTTCGCAACCAGCCTGGGCAACTTAGCGAGACCCTCAGCCACTCAGTAAGACCCTGTTTCAAACCACACGATAAAAGAGGGCTACCAATGGAGCTCAGAGGTGGAATGCCCCTGGGTTCCATCCCACACACAAATAATAATACAAAGAGCCCTACTACTGTGTATGTTCATTTTTGCAAAAGGACTTTTTGTGCCTGGCCATTACAGCTGCCCTGGCGGTGGCCCAAGGTGTCGTGTTCCATGTTTAATATTTCGACATCATCAATATTTGGTTCCATGAATTGAGCGGTGCTTATCATATTACTCAACCTTCAGAGTCGGCTGTGGATGGTGTGGCCTTCAAATGTGCTCCCGGAGCCCTGGGCTTGTGGCCTGCGGTGCCTTTATTACTTTGAGATTTATTATTATTATTATTATTATTTTTTACTACTTACCAAGGGTAAAACTATGAAGGGGTCGGATTAGAAAACTCCTAAGAATAAACACGTCTGCTTTTATTCATTTGTTTTCCCCACAAATGAAGTATGTCATGTTTAGCGGGGCGCGGGTGGCACATGCCTGTCATCCCATACCTGGGAAACTGAGATAGGAAGGTTGAAAGTTCAAGGCCAGCCTCAGCCACTTAGCAAAGGGACCCTCAGCAACTTAGTGGGACCCTCGGGGGTGCCCCTGGGTTCAATCCCAGAAACACACACACACACACACACACACACACACACACACACACACACAAATTTTAAAATGAAATAAACCCAGGTACCCAAATAAAGACTTAAAAATAGAGCTGAAGGGTGTAGCTCAGAGGAAGAACGCCCCTGGGTTCCACCCCCAGGACCAAAAAGAAAAGAAAAATGAAGCAATGGCGCTCTCTCTCTTTCTCTCTCTCTCTCAGCACCATTGAGCCATTAGAATTACCTTGGATTCTGGTGTCGTCGAGTCTAAAAGACTAAAATCACACGTAATTGTCTCAAACGGCACCATCCCTCGTACTTCTATTTTTGTATGATTTAAGATCTTCTAGAATCGCGAAATACCCTTGAGAAATAACAAGCTAAAATTGGGGGCATGGATGGCTTTGTCTCAAAAGAAAGAAAGAAAAAAATTTCACAAGACTCTTTTTTTTTTTTTTTTTTCTTTTCTTCTTTTGTGGTACTGGGGATTGAACCCAGGGGTGTTCTACCTCTGAGCTGCACCCCCCAGCCTTACTTCTTTAAATTTTTATTTTGTAATAGGGTTATTTTTTGTTTGTTTGTTTGTTTTAAAATAGGGTCTCAACACGTTGCTGAAGGTCTCAGTACATTGCTGAGGCTGGCCTCTAACCTGCAATCCTCCTGTCTCAGCCTCCCAAGTCCTGGGATGACAGGCGTGCGTCACCACGCCTGATTTATGATTCCTTAAGTATCTGACAACACGATAGTAACTAGTGGGAAGAATTCCCAAATCGGAAACTTGGAAAACCTGTGTCATACCCTTGTCACAAATGTCTGAAGGAATTGCGGTTCCCTGCTTTCCCGGGTGATTCCGGCTCGTTTAGTAATGAGTTTTACCAAAATTATCCACATTACAGCTTGGAGAACAAGTCCTTTGAGTTTCATTGACACAGAGCAGAAAAAAAAAAAAAAAAAGAGCAGCAGAAAAAAAAAAAGAAAAGAAAAAAGAGCATATGAGATTTCCTGAAAACGTTTAAGTCAGCAAGATTTAAGAAATTAACGTGTATGCTCTTTTTTTTTTTACATTTACTTATTTTTTTTCACTCATTTATTTCATATTTGCTTGTGAACCAGGTACAATTATGATGAAAAGTCAATCATGTATCTTTTCCTGGTTCTGGGGACGGAGCCCAGGGTCCTTCTACCTCTGAGCTACACGCCCGGCCCTATTTTACTTTCAAATAGGGTCTCACTAGGTGGCTGAGGGTTCTTTTGCTAAGTTACTGAGGCTGACCTCCATCCAACCTGCAATCCTCCTGTCTCAGCCTCCCAAGGACTGGGACGACAGGCGTGCGCCACCGTACCCAGCCCTTTTCTGTATTAACCGTCTACTAAAGCAACCTTTCACTTCTTGGTTGCATTAAAAAAAAGAAAACAGAAGCCGGGCGTGGTGGCGCACGCTTGTAATCCCAGCATTCGGGAGGCTGAGACCAGAGGATCCGGGTTCGCGGCCAGCCTCAGCTACCTAGTGAGACACTCCGCAAATTAGTGAGACTCGGTTTCAAAATAAAGAATAAAAAATAGGGCTAAGGGTATAGCTTGGAGGTAGAATGCCCCTGAGTTCAATCCCCAGTACCGCAGGAAAAAAAAAAAAAAAAAAAATATATATATATATATATATATATATATATATATATATATATATATTTTTTTTTTTTTTTAAACAGAAAGAGGGGAATAATAAGGACTAGACTATTGCCTTTAGGAGCAAATACATTTGACCCCCATGTATCTTCCGTGGTGTGTGTAACGGGGTGAGTATGTGCCTGCGTTTCATCTCTTCTTTGCTACGTTAGATGTGCAGGAAAAAAAATCACAGCTTGTTTTCACACGCACAACTCTTTTAAGTAGTTAAAAGTACTATCGGGTCCCCGTAGTTCAAATAGTAGGAGTTGCATTTATTTTATCATTTTCAGCTAGTGATAACGTCCTGCTTTTGTTGTTGTTGTTGTTTTGTTTTGTTTTATCTTTCTCTTGTGGTCCTGGGGGTTGAATCAGGATTCCAAGCACAAAGTATCTGCTGTGTGTGTGGTTTTCTTAGTCTCGCCCAGCTCCCGATGACTCTGATCCTCTTTTTTATTTTTTTTTGCGGTCCTGGGGATTGAACTCAGGGGCATTCTACCTCCGAGCTATACCCCCAGCCCTATTTTTTATTCTTTATTTTGAAACCGAGTCTCACTAAGTTGCCGAGGGTCTCACTAGGTAGCTGAGGCTGGCCTCGAACCCGGATCCTCGGGTCTCAGCCTCCCGAATGCTGGGATTACAAGCCTGCGCCACCACGCCCGGCTGACTCTGATCCTCTTGTCAGCTAAAAATCCTCCCCTGGAATGTGATCCAAAATGTCTTCTCTCTCCCTCTGTGGCGTGAGCCAGGCAGGGGTCTGCAGGGACCTCAAGCAGAAGGGTCGAGGTTCCCTCCAAAGCAACAGGGCGAGAGCTTCCCTTCTGTCTCCCCGAGCTGACGCTGAACTCCAGGATCCCTCAGCAAACGTCTTCCCAGTACTTGGGAGGCTGAGACAGGAGGCTCGCAGGTTGGAGGCCAGGAGGATCTCAGGTTGGAGGCCAGCTCTGCAACCTTAGTGTCTGTGTTTATGTATGTGTATGTATATATATACATTTTTATATATCAAAATCATATATCAGATATTTATATAATATCAAATATTGATGTATCATATTATATATTTGAAATATCTGATATATATCATTTATTTACATAACATTTGATATTTATATAATATTGATAAAATATAAATATACTGATATTTATATAATATTTGATATATTTATATAATATTTGATATATAATAAAATGGATATATTTGATATAATGAATTTTTTTTTTTAACAGTACTGGGGATTGAACTCGGGGGCATTCTACCTCCGAGCTATACCCCAGCCCTATTTTTTATTCTTTATTTTGAAACAAGGTCTCACTAAGTTGTGGAGTGCCTCACTAGGTAGCTGAGGCTGGCCGCGAACCCGGATCCTCCGGTCTCAGCCTCCCGAATGCTGGGATGACAAGCGTGCGCCACCACGCCCGGCTCCATTTTTTATTCTTTATTTTGAAACCGAGTCTCACTAAGTTGCGGAGTGCCTCACTAGGTAGCTGAGGCTGGCTCCGAACCCGGATCCTCCGGTCTCAGCCTCCCGAATGCTGGGATTACAAGCGTGCACCACCACGCCCGGCTGGAGGTTTTTTTTTTTAAAGACCATAATTACTCTGCTTCATGCAATACCGTAAGGGCATCTATAAAAACTCAAAGGTATCATTTATGTTGAATTAAAATCTTTCTGTCTCTGCCCTTTTGCAAAACCATCCCAGGGTGTGTGCTTATCTTATCTTTATTGTTTTTCTTTTTTAACCGACGTAAGTGTGTATATTTATGAAGTACAATAGGACGGCTTGTGTACACACACACAAGGGGTCACGATCAAATCAGGTTCAGTAGTGTCTCCAACTCCTCAAACATTGATCATGTCTCTATATTGGGAAACTTAAAACTGTTTTAGCTTTCTGAGTGTATGTGTGTGTGTGTGTGTGTGTGTGTGTGTGTGTGTGTGTGTTTACGCGGGATTAAACCTAGGGGCATCCCACCTCCAAGCTATCCCTTCCAGCCCTTTTTTATTTCTTGCTTGGAAACAGGGTCTCGATAAGTTGCTGAGGGTCTCTTTGGGGAGTGGCTGAGGCCGACCTCCAACCTCCAATCCTCCTGCCTCAGCCTCCCAAGGACCAGGATGAGAGACTCATGCCGCCACATCTGGCTCTTCTAGTTATTTTGAAATGTGTAATTAATTGTCGTAGTATAAAGGTATCTCACCTTGCTACCAAGACTAATTTCTCCCAAGTGCGAGTGAATCCTCAGTTCATTTTTTATCTACTTTTAATTCAGGAATATAAAAGTGTGCTTAAATGATGGCTAGATTGCCTGCAGCTACCTTAAGGTGTAGTTTGTTGGCATATCCATGATAAAAAATATATATATAAGCCGGGCGTGGTGGCACATGCTTGTAATCCCAGCATTCAGGAGGCTGAGACCGGAGGATCTGGGTTCGAGGCCAGCCTCAGCTACCTAGTAAGGCACTCCGCAACTTAGTGAGACTCGGTTTCAAAATAAAGAATAAAAAATAGGGCTGGGGGTATAGCTCGGAGGTAGAATGCCCCTGAGTTCAATCCCCAGTACCGCAAAAAAAAAAAAATATATATATATATATAATAATAATTATAATAAATAATAAATATAAATAATTATAATAAATATTTATAATAAAATAACCTAGAATCACAAATGGGATAGGACTTTCTTCTTTTGAGGTTTTTGGAATTGAACCCAGGGTCACTCTACCTCTGAGCTACATATTCAGCCCCATTTATTTATTTATTCATTTATTTATGCATTTATTCGTTTATTTATGTATTCATTCATTTACGTATTTATTCATTTATTTTGAAACAGTCTCACTAAGTGGCTGAGGGTCTCTTTGCTGAGTGTCTGAGGCTGACCTCCAACCTGCGATCCTCCTGTCTCAGCCTCCCAAGTCCTGGGATGACATTTGTCAGAAAGTACAAATAAAAGATCCCTTTGGCAGAACCTAACTTACCTCTGCCTGTACTGCTGGATTCTCTCCATCTTTCCTTCTCATCCTGGGAGGAAAAATGCATCTATTACTAGACTGGAAGTTTTGGGTATTTTTTTTTTGCGGTACTAGGGATTGAACTCAGGGACATTCTACCTCCGAGCTACACCCCCAGCCCTATTTTTTATTCTTTATTTTGAAACCGAGTCTCACTAAATTGCAGAGTGCCTCACTAGGTAGCTGAGGCTGGCCTCGAACCCAGATCCTCCGGTCTCAGCCTCCCAAATGCTGGCATTATAAGCATGCACCACCAAGCTCGGATTAACTGGAAGTTCTTAAAAGCAAAAAGAGCAGGATTGCTTGCTAGGTGGGTGCTGGGGAAGCTCCAGGTCTTCACCCCGCAGTGGAAGAAAGAAAGGGTTCTTTGGGAAGTTAAATTCCAGAGCATTCTTTTGCTAAATCGAAGGGATTTGCATAAATCTGCCCCTTCTCCTAGAGGTTGGGGAATTTTTTTCCTTTTTTTTTTCTTTTTGCAGTACTGGGGATTGAACCCAGAGGTGTCTCTGAGTTATACTTCCAGCCCTATATTATTATTATTATTATTATTATTATCATCATCATTATTTTTATTTGTGATACTGGGAATTGAACTCAGAGGTGTGTCTGAGTTACACTTCCAACCCCATATTATTGTCATTATTATTATTATTATTATTATTATTTGTTGTACTGGGGATTGAATCCAGGAGCATTCTACCTCTGAGCTACCTGAGCCCCATTTTAATTTTTATTTTATTTTTTATTGGGTGCTGGGGATTGAACCCAGGGGCGTTCTACCACCAAGCTACACCCCCAGCCCTAGTTTGTTTTTTTATTTAGAAACAGGTCTCACTAAGCTGCTGAGGGTCTCCCTTTAAGATGCCAAGGATGGCCTCTAATCTGTGATCCTCCTATCTCAGCCTCCCAAGTATTGGGATTACAGGCATGTGCCACCAGGCCTGGCTTGATTCCTACTTTCTTTCTTTCCTTTTTTTTGGTGCATGATATTTTAATGGAAATGTGCTGGAAATGAACCTTTTACTTTTAAACCTGGATGAGAGCTATTTTAGAATTTTGGCTTTGTTGTCTTTGTGTTGATACCTGGGGCTTTGACCCTGCAGAATTAAAATAGGCAGTGGATGGCTTCCTTTGGTGGGAACTTTCAGGGTTGTAAAATAGCAGGTTCACTTTGCTGGGGATAATCCCGGGGACTCATTTTACAAAGTTTAAACCTGCTCCTACTTTTTCTGTAGAATTTTATTATTATAGCAGTAATAGTTATTATTATTATTATTATTATTCGTGTTGGGGAATGAAGCCAGGGACATTCCACCTCCCAGCTACAACCCCAGTCTAATTTTATTTTTATTTGGAAACAAGGTCTCACTGGGTTGCTGAGGGTCTCCCCAAGTTGCTGAGGCTGGCCTCCAACCTGCCAGCCTCCTGTCTCAGCCTCTCAAGTACTGGGATTACAAGTGTGTGCCACCACGCTGGGCTCTTTAGGCTATTTTTTGTTTTTGTTTTTGCGGTACTGGGGGTTGAACACAGGGGCATTCTACCTCCGAGCTACACCCCCGGCCCTATTTTTTATTCTTTATTTTGAAACAGGGTCTCACTAAGTTGTGGAGTGCCTCACTAGGTAGCTGAGGCTGGCCTTGAACCCGGATCCTCCGGTCTCAGCCTCCCAAATGCTGGGATTACAAGCGTGTGCCACCACGCCCGGCTTGTTTCATCTTTTTAAAGTAAGCTTTATTTAAAAACAATTTTTAGCCAGGGGTGGTAGTGCACTCCTGTTATTTGCAGTACTTGGGAGGCTGAGACAGGAGGAGCACAGGTTCAAGGACCACCTTAACAACTTAACAGAGAGACCCTCAGCAACCCAAGGAAACCCTCCTTAAAATAAAACTAAAAAGGGCTTGGGGCGTGTGTAGCTCAGAGGTAGAATGCCCCAGGATTTCATCCCCAGTGCCAGAACATAAATAAATGAATAGAATATGGGTTCATTTTTTGTTTGTTTGTTTGTTTACAGAAAAATTGTATAGATAGTATACAATGTCTGTTGATTCTATTTCTATTCAATATCTTCATTTACTGGGATTTAATCTGCCACAGCTAAGGAACCAATAGCAGTGCATTACTATTTGCTAGACCTCGAAGGGTTTTTTTTGGATTTTGTCCATTTTTAACATTTTTTAAAAGTTAAGGCACACGCTTGTCATCCCAGCATTCGGGAGGCTGAGACGGGAGGATCCGGGTTCGAGGCCAGCCTCAGCTACCTAGTGAGGCACTCCACAACTTAGTGAGACTCTGTTTCAAAATAAAGAATAAAAAATAGGGCTGGGGGTGCAGCTCGGAGGTAGAATGCCCCTGAGTTCAATCCCCAGGACCGCAAAAAAAAAAAAAAAAAGTTAAGGCATACTAGTTGTACAGGTCACTCAGGATCCGGGTGGAAATTTCGCATACGCAGACAGCAGCGTGTACTGCTCAAATCCGACCTCCCTCTTTCACTAATATCGTTTGGGTTTTTAGGATCCTACGCATTTAGTTATGTCTCCTTGGTGAACTCTACTCTGTTCTTGGAACAGTTCCTTAATAGTTTGAAGGTATCCTGTACCGGCCATGCCCCCACTTGGAATCTTTTGCATCTTGTCGCAGGGGCTACGTGGGTGTGTTTTAGGGGAAATCTATAAGGTTGAACCTACCCCAGTCATCGCATCATGGGGATAGTTGGTAAATGAAAAAAGAAATGGTGTTAAAAAAAACAAAACAAAATCTTAAAAACCAGCTGGGCACAGCAGTGCACAAGCATATAATCTTAGTACTTGGGAGGCTGAGACAGGAGGATTTCGGGTAGGAGGCCAGCCTTGGTAATTCGGTGAGACCCTGTTTCAAAATTTAAAAATAAAATACAATAGGGCTGAGGTGTAGCACAGATATAAAGACCCCTTGGGTTTAATCTCCAGTAAAACACTGAAAGAAAGAAAGAGAGAGAGAGAGAGAGGGAGGGAGGGAAGGAAGGAGAAAGAAAGAAGGAAGGAGAAAGAAGGAAGGAAGGAAGGAGAAAGAAAGAAGGAAGGAAGGAAGGAAGGAAGGAAGGAAGGAAGGAAAAGAAAGAAAAACTAAGGTAATATCCCAAACCTGCTGGAAGTGGATGTTGTGTTCAGCTTGGAAAACACACTACCTTAGCCAGTACTACAATTTCAGTACTTGGGAGGCTGACACAGGAGGATCGCAGGTTCTAGGCCAGCCTCAGCAACTTAGCAAAGAGACCCTTAGCCACCTAGTGAGACCCGTTTCCAAAAAAAAAAATAGGAAATAGGGCTGGGGGTGTAGCTCAGGAGTGGAATGTCCCTGACTTCCATCCCTAGTACTGAAAAAAATAATAATAAATACAAATACATAAGCCGGGCGTGGTGGCGCACGCTTGTAATCCCAGCATTCGGGAGGCTGAGACCGGAGGATCCGGGTTCGCGGCCAGCCTCAGCTACCTAGTGAGGCACTCTGCAACTTAGTGAGACTCGGTTTCCAAATAAAGAATAAAAAATAGGGCTGGGGGTATAGCTCGGAGGTAGAATGCCCCTGAGTTCAATCCCCAGTACCGCAAAAAAAAAAAAAAAAAAAAAAAAAAAAAAAAAAAA
>PVLC010036631.1:0-15610 GCA_004027655.1 Graphiurus murinus
CGCCCGGCTTTTTTTTTTTTTTTATTCTTTATTTTGAAACTAGGTCTCACTAAGTTGCAGAGGGCCTCACTAGGTAGCTGAGGCTGATCTCAAACCCGGATCCTCCGGTCTCAGCCTCCCAAATGCTGGGATTACAAGTGTGTGCCACCACACTTGGCTTTGAGACCTGGTTTCAAAATAAAGAATAAAAAATAAGGCTAGGGGTATAGCTTGAAGGTAGAATGCCCCTGAGTTCAGTCCCCAGTATCCCCCCCCCAAAAAAAATTGTACCATAATTAAAAAAAAAAAACTTGAAGAACTTATAAAGTAATAGGAAATTATCAGGTTAAAATATAACTGAAGGCAATATAAACATATAAATAGATTAAATGACCAAGCTAAAGAGAAGTATCTTCTCAAATGAATTTTTTTTCTCTTTTTTGCAGTACTGAGGATGGAACCCAGGGGCATTCTACCTTCAAGCTACACCCCCAACACTATTTTTTTTTGCGGTACTGGGGATTGAACTCAGGGGCATTCTACCTCCGAGCTACACCCCCAGCCCTATTTTTTATTCTTTATTTTGAAACCGGGTCTCACTAAGTTGCAGAGTGCCTCACTAGGTAGCTGAGGCTGGCCTCGAACCCGGATCCTCCGGTCTCAGCCTTCCGAATGCTGGGATTACAAGCGTGCGCCACCACACCCGGCTTCCAACGCTATTTTTTATTCTTTATTTGGAATCAGAGTCCCACTAAGTTGTGGAGGCCTCACTAAGTAGCTGAGGCTGGCTGTGAACCTGTAATCCTCCTGTCTCAACCTCCCAAGTACTGGGATTACAAGCATACGTCACCATGCCGGGCTCAAATGAATTTTTTCAAAACCAATAACAAGCTGGGTGTGATGGTGCACACCTGTAATCCAGTACTTGGGAGGCTGAGACAGGAGGATCGCAGGTTCAACACCAGCCTCAGCAACTTAACAATATTCTCAGCAACCTAGTGAGACCCAATTTCAAAACAAAAAAGGCAGGGAGGGGGTCTAGGGGTACAGCTCAGAGGTAGAATGCCCCTGGGTTCAATCCTCAGTAGCACAAAACAAAAGAAACCCTAAAATCTACTTCTCTACTATTTAAAAGAGACATTAAGACACATGCTTATAGAGCACTGCATTTTAAGAGACAGATATTCACTGTGCAGTAACTATAAATAGGGAGCTGGTAGAGTTCTCTAGAAACAGACAACACATTTTAGGCAAAAAGCAGTGGCGGCAGCAAAGAGGGCGGTGCCTTAACCCAGGACTCACTCCTGCGGAAGATCCAGCCTCAGACCCTACGGAGCCACAGACCCAGATTGTGGAAGCAGGAGAGCAGGTCATGGCCGGGCTGGACTGGTCGAGCAGGCAATCCACCACCTTAACAGACCGGTGCAGGGGAACTATGCAATCAACTCAATAACTCAATATGTGTAGGGAAAAAGGATTGATGAAACCCAACACCCCATCTGTGCTTCAAAAGACTGGTAGTGCACGCCTGTAATCCCAGTGCTTGAGAGGCTAAGACAGGAGGGTCACAGGTTCAAGGCCAGCCTCAGCAATTTAGTGAGGCCCTTGGCAACTTTGAGAGACCCTATTTAAAAAAATCAAAAACAGCTGGGCATGGTGGTGCATGCTTGTATTTGGGAGGCTGAGACTGGAGGATCTGGGTTTGCAGCCAGCCTCAGCCACCTAGTGAGGCCCTCCGCAACTTAGTGAGACCCGGTTTCAAAATAAAGAATAAAAAAAATAGGGCTGGGGGTGTAGCTTGGAGGTAGAACACCCCTGAGTTCAATCCCCAGTACTGAAAAAAAAAAAAAAGTCTTATAGTAACCATCAAACTTAATCATGAACAAAATATCATTAAAAATATCCCTTTGCTAGGCATGGTGGTGCACGCTTGTAATCTCAGTATTTGGGAGGCTGAGACAGGAGAATCACATGTTTGAGGACAGCCTCAGCAAGTAGTGAAACTGTTAGCAACCTAACGACACCCTGTTTCAAAATAAATATAAAAAAATGGAAGCCGGGCATGGTGGCGCACGCTTGTAATCCCAGCATTTGGGAGGCTGATACTGGAGGATCCGGGTTCGCGGCCAGCCTCAGCTACCTAGTGAGGCCCTCTGCAACTTAGGAAGACTCTGTTTCAAAATAAAGAATAAAAAATAGGGCTGGGGGTGTAGCTTGGAGGTAGAATGTCCCTGAGTTCAATCCCCAGTACCGAGAGAAAAAACAAACAAAAATGGACTGGGAGTGTAGCTCGAAGGTAGAATGCCCCTAGGTTCAATCAGTGCCCCCCCCCCGCAAAAAGTATCCCTTTAAAGATTGAGAACGAGGGTCTGGGGGTAGCTCAGTGACAGAGCACTGGCCTAGTGTGCACGGGCCCTGGATTTGGTCCTTGGCACTCTGCCCTCGCCCCCAGGTAGAGAGCAAAACATTCACTAAAACCACCTCTCAGGAGCTGGGCATGGTGGCGCACGCTTGTAATCCCAGCATTCGGAAGGCTGAGACCGGAGGATCCGGGTTCGTGGCCAGCCTCAGCTACCTAGTGAGGCACTCCACAACTTAGTGAGACGCGGTTTCAAAATAAAGAATAAGAAATAGGGCTGGCGGTTTAACTCAGAGGTAGAATGCCCCTGAGTTCAATCCCCAGTACCGCAAAAAAAAAAAAAAAAAAAAAAAAAAAAACCACCGCTCAGGATTTACTAGGTCCCTACCCAGAATAACCAAACATAACAGAAATAAAAAGCATAAGGAATGGAAGGGGAAAGGGGGCATTATTTTCAGATAATATGATCGTATATGTAGAAAATCCAAATGAATATAGATAAATTAACTACACTGAGACAACTTAGTAATGTTACTCGATACTAGAACTTCAATAATAAAAGCCAAGTATATTCCTTGTCAGAACAAATCATGAGAAAGCAGGATTTGGAAAAGCTACCATTTATAATCACATCAAAAAACATGAATTATTTAAGAATAAATACAACAAAAGATGTGCAGGACAAAATGGTGAAACCCTGCGGGGTGACACTGAAGGAGACCTACATAACAATAAGTGGAACAAATGACCCAGTTTCGTCAACAAATAAATGCTGGGGGGGGGGGGCGCTCCGGATGCAAAGGGCCTCCTGGACCAGCGGCCACAGGCGAGGTGGGCTGCTGTTTGGCTCCTGGTTCAAGCAAGTAGCTGTAAATGACATTCTCCAAGATACTTCCTGAAAGTCATATCATAGTTTATTAAAAAATTACTGTTGAGCCAGGCATGGTGACCATGCTTGTAATCCCAGTACCTGAGAGGCTGAGACAGGAGGATACAGCCAGCCTCAGCTACTCAGTGAGGCCCTCTGCAACTTAGTGAGACCCTGTTTCAAAATAGGGCTGGGGGTGTAGCTTGGAGGTAGAATGCCCCTGGGTTCAATCCCCACTACCACAATAAATAAATAAATAAACGAGAAGAGAGAGAAAAAAGAAATTACTGTTGATCTTGTTGTGGTTGATAATGATTTTGTGGTGATATTAAAAGTAAGTCTATCGTTACAGTGTATACTAAGCTTGCATAGTAAAGTGGAATGATGCCTATGGTCTTCTTAACAAAGTGTCAGCCCCACACTGAAACAGGAATGAGTGTTGATACCTACTAAAGCAGGGTGGCAAGTGGGGTTCTATTATATTCCGTGTGTGTCTGTGTGCGCGCGTGTGTGTATTACTAGGAATTGAACCCAGGGACATTCTACCTTCGCTTCACCCCACAGCCCAATTTTATTTTTGTTTTTTTTTTTTTTTATTGCTATCTTCTTTTTTTTTTTTTTTTTTTCCTTTTTTAATTTTTTATTACACATTTTTGTTGGGTACAAACTAGTACAGGTTATTTTTGTTTTTAAAGAGCGTCTCACTAGGTTGCTCAGTCTCACTTACTGTGGCTGTCCTCGAACCAGCAATCCTCCTGTCTCAGCCTCCCAAGTACTGGAATTACAGGTGTGTGCCACCACACTCAGCTTCTATTATATTCTTCTTACTTTTGCCATTCTGAACTTTTCCATAATAAAGGCTTAAAAAAAAAAAAAGCCAGATATAGTGGCACAGCCTGCAATCCCAGTACTTCAGAGGCTGAAAGAGAAGGTTTGAGGTTAGCCTCGGCAATGTAGCAAGACTCTCAGCAAACTAGTGAGACCCTATTTAAAAAAAAAAAAAAAAAAAAAAAGGGCCCCCCAAAAAAAAAAAAAAAAAAAAAAAGCTTACAAAAACTGATGTGAGGCTGTGGGTGAAGCTTGGACATAGAATGTCCCTGGGTTCAATCCCCATTACCGGAAAAAAAAAAAAAAAAAGCTGATGTGGTGGTGCAGTACTGGGAGGCTAAGACAGGAGGATAGCAGGTTCGAGGCTGAGGCCTGTGCATGGTAACTTAGCAAGATCCCATTTCAAAATAAAAAATAAAATAGGGCTGGGGGTATAGCTCAGAGTTAGAACACCCCTGGGTTTAATCCCCAGTACCACAAAAATAAAATAATAAAATAGGACTGGGGATGTGCTCAGCGGTAGAACATCTTAGGTTCAATCCCCAGGACCATATACAAAAAAATCTTTTTTTTTTTTTTTTCAAAAAAATCTTAAAAAAGAAGAAAGTCTACATAAATAAATGTAGGTTCAGGTACTGGGGACTCAATGTTATCAACACATCAGTCCTTGCCTGGCATGGTGCCCTATGCCTATAAACCCAGTACTTGGGAGGATCACAGGTTTGAGAACAGCCTCAGCAACTTAGTAAGACTCTCAGCAACTTAGCTAAAAAAGATGTCAATTCTTTCCAAATTGCTCTATGAATTCACTAACTCCCAACATCAAAGTCCCAACAGGAGAGAGAGAGAGAGAGAGAGAGAGAGGGAGAGAGAGAGAGAGAGACAGTGTGTGTGTATGAACAAGAGAATTAAAGGACCACATACCAAAAGCAAAACCTTACCACAATGTGTGGGGTTCTAAATAAGACATCAAGAACATTATAGCCACAAGGCAAAATGCTGATGGAATCACCTACACTTGAATTCAAAACTTCTCTCCAGCGGACACCCTGAGGAGAGTTAGAGAAGAGCTACAGAGCAGCAGCCGCGACCACGAGGGGGACATCCATGAATCCATCCAGAGCACAGGGCCCCGCAGCGCACAGGCCACAGTCTTTATCAGGCACTTTGTGCTAGGGCGGCGCCAGGGCAGCCGCGTGCCCCTTCTCCCCCTCCATCAGCACGTCTGGCTTCACACCTGCTCCCCGGGCAGTAGTAACACCGCCTCCTCTGGGATGGTAAACTATTCTGTGGTAATAAAGCAAGAAGAGTTGCTCAGAGCCATTTGTAAAGAAGGAAATGCAAATCGAGGCCACAGTCGGCTGCCGCTAGGTAAAAAGCCTGACACTAGGGGGCGCTGGCAAGGACGCGAACAGCGGGAGGCCCAGGCCGGAGGTGGGCTGTCCAACGCGTGTGGCCTCCGCCAGCAAAGTTAGAAATGTACACACCCTCTCTTTATAACAAACTACCACGCACTCCGTGGCTCCAAACAGCACAGATTGATTATCTTATGGTTCTGGAGGTCAGGTATCTGAGGAGTCTTATTGGGTGTGGATTCAGATCCACACACTGCAGCCACCTGAGGCGCAGTCACCATGACTGACAGCCCTGAGTGACCCTAGCTGAGTTTTCTTGTACGGTCCCCCCCCCCCCCCGCAAACCACAAATAGATAAAACCATTAGAGTCCTGTGTGGAGCCTTACAACTGAATCTGGCTCCAGAGATGAGCCTGTCTAAGCCCGCGTGGTGGTGCACACTTCCAGTACTTGGGAGGCTGAGATGGGAGGACCTGTGTTCGTGGCCAGCTTCAGCTACTTAGTGAGGCCCTCTGAAACTTAGTGAGACCCTGTTTCACAATAAAAAATATAAAATAGGACTGGGGTGTAACTTGGAGGTAGAATGCCCCTGGGTTCAAGTACCGCCAAAAAAAAAAAAAAAAAAAAAATTGATGCACCTGTCTCTTTGATTTTTAATTTATTTTTATTTTTTTGGTAATGAGGATTGAATCCAGGGGCATTCTACCTCCAAGGTACACCCTCAGCCCTATTTTATTTATTTATTTTTGTGGTACTGGGGATTGAACTCAGGGGCATTCTACCTCTGAGCTATACCCCCAGCCCGATTTTTTATTCTTTATTTTGAAACAGGGTCTCACGAAGTTGCGGAGTGCCTCACTAGGTAGCTGAGGCTGGCTGTAAACCCGGATCCTCCGGTCTCAGCTTTCCAAATGCTGGGATTACAAGCGTGCACCACCATGCCCGGTTTTTATTTTTTTATTTTGAATCAAGGTCTCACTAAGTTGCTGAGGCTGGCCTTGAACCTGCGAACTTCTGTTCTCAGCCTCCCAAGTACTAGAATTACAGGCACATAAAACCATGCCTGGCTTCCTCGCTGTTATCTTAAGATAAACCAGGTATGGTCCAGCCAAGATGATGTGTGATGTCATTTCTGTCCTAACCCACAAATATGGCCCCCTTTCTGACCCAAATAGGGGGGATCCAACTGGTCTTTTTTTCACAGTCTGGAGGCCGGAAGTCTGGAATCAAGGCACTGGCAGGCCCGTGCTCCCTCTGCAGGTGCCAGGGAAGGACCTGTGCCAGGCTTCTCTTGACTTCTGGTGGCTCTCCAAGTCTTGGCAGCAAAACTCCCGTCTTCATATGACTATTTCTCTGTGCATATGTCTGTGTTCAAACCTGTCTCTCTCTCTCTCTCTCTCTCTCTCTCTCTCTCTCTCTCTCTCTCTCATACTGGGGATTGAACCCAGGGGCATGCTATGTCCAAGGTACATTCCCAGACCTTTTCTTTTCTTTTTGTGATGCTAAGGATTGAACCCAGGGTGCATTCGTCCTCTGAGCTACACCCCAGCCCTATTTTCTTACTTGGAAACAGTGTCTTGCTAGGTTGCTGAGAGCCTCCCTAAGTCCCTGAGGCTGACTTCAAACCCATGATCCTCTGTCTCAGCCTCCCAAGTCCTGAGAGTGTGTCACCACGCCAGGACAAATTTCTCTTTTTTATAAGGACACAGTCAGATTGGATCACGGGCCTCTCCCGCAGAATGGCCTCAACTTTTCTTACAACCAACAACGTACTTCCAAATAAGGTTGGTTCTCGCACACCCGGGTTAGGACTTCCGTGAGCTTTCAGAGGATGCAATTCAGCTCACGACACTCACAGATACCAGGCTTGACCTGAGGGGAACCAGCCAGGGCCAGGCGGGGCACCTGCCCACGGGGACCCACCTCTCCGGCGGTTGTGTGTGTGTGGTGGTGGTGGTGGGGAGGCTGTTCCTGGGAGCAGCCCGGCAGCGGTGGTCCCCGGCGGTGGCCCTCACAGTGACCCTCAGCAGTGGCCCCTCGGCGATGACCCCTCGGCGGCAGTGGTCCTCCGGTGGTCCTCGGTTGCGGCGGCGGCGGCTCCCTAGCAACGCGGCGGCTCCATGGCAACGACGGCTCCCGCGCGCGTCGCGGCCCCTCCTCCCCGCGCAGGCGCAGAGGCCGCCGGCCCAGGCGCGCCCCCTCCGGGTCCAGGTGAGCCGCCGACTTGGGGCTGCCCTGCCGCGCGGGTCCGCACCTGCCCCACCCAGCGCCCTGAGAGGGCCGGGCCGCGGGTCGGTTGGAGATGGCGGGGCTGGCCCTTCACCCGACTCTGTGCCCAAGAGAGCGCGCTCGGGGTGAGCAGAGCCCTGCCCGCCCGGCCTCTCGTGCGCGGCGAGGTCTGGGACGTCCTGTCTTTCTGTCCCAGGAAACCCTGCAAAAGTGGGGCGTGGTGGTGCACTCCGCTAATCCTAGTACTTGAGCGGCGGAGACAGGAGGATCAGAGATTCAAGCCCCAGCCTCAGCAACTTAGTAAGGTTCTCATAACTTAGTAAGACCCTTTTCAAACTAAGAAATTAAAATAGGGAGTGTAGCGCAGAGGTAGATGCTCCTGGGTTTCATCCCCAGTAACACTCACACACACAAGCACACGTACACGCACACGCCCTGCCACAGCTGTGAGGTTAAGTGTGGAAGCTGGTGGAACACCACAGCCCGCTGCACCACGTCCCTCTGGTGGTGCCATACCGTTCTCCTTCTCTGAATTCTGGGCTTGAGGAATAGAACCGAGTCACCTTATCAGCCTGGCATCGTTTTTCCAAGAGAAATTACACTTCTCTTCCCCTAGCTCACCCAGACGATGGGACATCTTTCTACCAGCTTTGCTTCTCTGGACCTTTCTGTATTAATGGTTCATACACTTCTACTAGAGAAGGAAGGCCAGGGAAAGGCCGATAGCTGCCAGAGTCCACCGGTAGGGAGCAGCCCCGGGAAGCTGAGGCACAGCTCCCACGTCGGTATAGATGTCTAAGGTGCAGAACTGCGTCTACATTCCCCTATGGAGTGACTTCCACAACGCAGTGAAATGACAAGACCGGGATGCAGGACAGGATGCACAGTATTTTATTGATCAAGGGTAGTAAGGGTATACATGTGCATTTCCTTTCTTTTCTCACTCTCTTTTTCTTTCTCTATCGCTTTCTCTCTCTCTCTCTTTCTTTTTTCTTTGTAGTACTGAGGATTGAACTCAGGGGCATTCTACCACTGAGCTATACCCCCAGCCGTATTTTATTTTGTATATTTGAAACAGGGTCTTATGCAGGGCATGGTGGCACATGCTTGTAATCCCAGTACTTGGGAAGCTGAGACAGGAGGATCGCAGGTTGGCAGCCAGACTCAGCTAGTGAGGCCCTCTGCAACTTAGTGAGACACTGTTTCAAAATAATAAAAAATAGGGCTGGAGGTGTAGCTCAGAGGTAGAATGCCCCTGGGTTCAATCCCCAGTACCACAAAACAAACAACAACAAAAAAACAAAACAAAACAGGGTCTCACTAAGTTGCTGAAGCTGACCTCCAACCTGTGATCTTCCTGTCTCAGCTTCCCAAGTACTGGAGTGTGTGTTTTCTGATATGAAGAATAGTTGATAAACCTGGCATGGTGGTACATGCCTGTAATCTCAGTACCTGGGAAGCTGAGACAGAAGGACTACAGATTGGAGGCCAGCCTCAGCAATTTAGTGAGGCCCTCCGCAACTTAGTGAGACCCTGTTTCAAAATAAAAATAAAATAGTACTGGGGTGTAGCTCAGAGGCAGAATGCCCTTGGGCTCCACCCCAGTCCCCCCCCCATGCTGCCCACATATGATTAGTTGATAGAGACCCTGATCTCCTGCGGCAGGGGGAAAGGAGAAGCTGGAACCAAAGCAAGGACTGGAGGGCTGGAGCCACTGGGCTTCAGAGGCCTGGGCCTCACCAGGTGGGCTTGCCAGGCCAGGGGCAGGGGCCTGGCTGGGACGAGCTGTGAATGCCCCGGAATGCTGGGCTGCCCAGACTCTTCTGGACCCCAGAGCCTGCCAAGGAGGCTCCCACCTCCCTAGGAAGAAGCCAGAACCCGCCCCTTGGAGGGGAGGATGCTGCAGAGAGGTCCCCCTACAAGGCAACAGGGTCCCTGCAGGGTCTGTCCCCACCCTCTCTTGGCTGCCAGGCTGGCAAAGGGGAAAGTTGCAATGTAATCTAGTCTCTTTTTTTTTTTTTTTTTTGGTTTGGTACTGGGATTGAACCCAGAGACATTCTACCCTTGAGCTACACCTCCAGCCCTATTTATTTATTTTTGTGGTACTGAGGATTGAACCCAGGGGCATTCTACCTCCAAGCTACACCCTCAGTCCTATTTTTTATTCTTTATTTTGAAACAGGGTCTCACTAAGTTGTGGAGGGCCTCACTGAGTAGCTGAGGCTAGCCTCGAACCCAGATCCTCCTGTCTCAGCCTCCCAAGTACTGGGATTACAAGTGCGTGCCACCATGCCCGGCTTTATTTTTTATTTTGAAACAGGATCTTGGTAAGTTGCTGAGGCTGGCCTCAAACCTACAATCCTTCTGTCTCAGCCTCCCAAGTACTGGGATTACAGGTGTGTACCACTCTGCCTAGCTGTAACCTAGTTTTAAATAAAATTTATAGGAAGTCAGTGATTTGGACTGAGCTCCCATCTAGGCCTCAGCAGACCAGACCAAAGTTGAATCACTCATGCTAAGGTTGCACATCCCCAAATGGAAACTAAGCTCTTTATCTGACCTTCAGGAGAGAGACAAGACAGCTGAATCCCCAGACAGGCGGGGATTCAGTAAAGCCCCCTCTGCTTTACTCTTTACAAGGAAAGCAATCTGAAACCACCTCATGTTAGCTAGTCCATTTTGTATTGTGTTGTTTACTTTTTCCTGCCCAGGCTACCTTGCAAAGCTAACTCTTCTGCCATGCCCAGTGAAGCACCTTTTCTAAATCTTTCATTTTTCATTTTTATTTTGAAACAGGGTCTTATTAAGTTGCTTGAGGCTGACCTCAAACTTAAAATCTTGTCTCAGCTGCCCAAGTACTGGGATTACAAGTGTGTGCCACCACACCTGGCCTGGACAGCCTTCTATCTAAAGATTTACAAAAGTGGCCAGGCATGATGGTATATGCTTGTAATCCCAGTACTTGGGAGGTTGAGACAAGAAGATCACAGGTTCGTGGGCAGCCTCAGCAACTTAGTGAGATACTGTTTCAAAAAGTAAAAAATATAATAGGGCTGGGAGCAGGTATAGCTCAGAGGTAGAATGACCTTGGGTCTAATCCCCAGTACCATACACACACACACACACACACACACACACACACACACACACACACACAAATAAATAAATAAAAAGATGTTTTTAAGAGCCGGGCATGGTGGCACATACTTGTAATCCCAGTACTTAGGAGGCTGAGACAGGAGAATCGCAGGTTCATGGCCAGCCTCAGCTATTTAGTGAGGCCCTCCACAACTTAGTGAAACCCTGTTTCAAAGTAAAGAATAAAAAATAGGGCTGGAAGCCGGGTGTGATGGCGCACGCTTGTAATCCCAGCATTCGGGAGGCTGAGACCGGAGGATCCGGGTTCGCGGCCAGCCTCAGCTACCTAGTGAGGTACTCCGCAACTTAGTGAGACTCGGTTTCAAAATAAAGAATAAAAAAAATAGGGCTGGGGGTGTAGCTCGGAGGTAGAATGCCCCTGAGTTCAATCCCCAGTACCGCAAAAAAAAAAAAAAAAAAAAAAAATAGGGCTGGAGGAATAGCTTGGAGGTAGAATGCCCCTGGGTTCAATCCTCAGTATGAAAAAAAAAAAAAAAAAAAAGCCTCTTAGGAAAATGAATAGGCCAACCCCTGACAGGTGAAAATACTTACAAAACACATAGCTAACAAAAGACTTGTATCTAAAAATTATAAATAGGCCAGGCATGGTGGCACATCCTAGTACTTGGGAGGCTAAGACAAGGATCACAGGTTGGAGGACAGCCTCAGCAAGTAGTGAGACTCATCAACCTAGTGAGCTCCTGTTTTTTTGTTTTGTTTTGTTTTGCAATACTGGGGATTGAACTCAGGGGCATTTTACCTCACTAAGTTGTGGAGTGCCTCACTAAGTAGCTGAGAAAACATACAAATAAACACAGCCTGGCGTGGTGGCGCATACCTGTAATCCCAGTACTTGAGAGGCTGGGATAGGATCTCAGGTTCGAGGACAGCCTCAGCAATGTAGGGAGGTCCTCAGCAACTTAGTGAGACCCTATTTCAGTAAACAAAGAGATGCTTAGCATGCTAGTCATTAAGTGTGTGCACGTTAAATCGTCCAGAACGAGGCACCTCTCCACAGCCATAGAATGGCCAAAACTCAAGCCTTGCAGTGTTAAGTGCTGAGGAGGAGGTGGGGAATGTGAGATCTTACCCATCACTGGTGGGAGTGCAAAATGGCACACTCACTGTGGAAGGCAGATTGGTAGTTTCTTTTAAAGTTAAGCATACATCTCCTAAAACCCAGCAATCCTACAGATACATTTATCTACCCAAACACTTGTACTTGAGTGTTCAAAGTAGCTCTACTGCCGGGTGTGGTGACGCACGCTTGTAATCCCAGCATTTGGGAGGCTGAGACCGGAGGAGCCGGGTTCGAGGCCAGCCTCAGCTACTTAGTGAGGCATTCCGCAACTTAGTGAGACCCTGTTTCAAAATAAAGAATAAAAAAAAATAGGGCTGGGGGTATAGTTCGGGGGTAGAATGCCCCTGAGTTCAATCCCCAGTACTGAAAAAAAAAAAAAAAAAAGTAGCTCTACTCATAGTATTCCGAACTGGACACAACCCAAATGTCCAACCATAGGTAGACAGTTAAAGCTGGGTGTGGCGGTACATACCTGTAATCCCAGGACTTGGGAGGCCGAGACAGGGGGATCTCAGGTTCAAGGCCAGGTGTGTGGTAAACTCAACAAGATCCTGCTTCAAAATAAAAAGTAATAATTAAGCCAATTGTGGTGGTGCATGCCTATAATCACAGTATTTGGGAGGTTGAGACACAGGTTTGAAATCTCAGGAATTTACCAAGGCTCTCAGTAATTTATCAAAACCATGTTTTTAATTTTTTAAAAATTAAATGGGTCTGGAGGTGTAGCTCAGAGGTAGAATGCCCCTGTGTTCAATCCCCAGCTACAGAAACACACACACACAGACACAGACACACACACACACACACACACACACACACACACACACACACACCCCAATGATAATAATAATTGAAAAAAGGGCTGGAGTTGTAGCTCCAAGGTAGAATGCCCCTGGGAGCAGGGCGTGATGGTGCACATCCTAGTACTTGGAAGGCTGGATTGTAGGTTCGCAGCCAGCCTCAGCTACTTAGTGAGGCCCTCTGCAATTTAGTGAGACCCTGTTTCAAAATAAAGAATAAAAAATAGGACTGTGGATGTAGCTCGGAGGTAGAATGCTCCTGAGTTCAAACCCCAGTACTGAGAAAAAATAAATAAATAAAGAACACCCTGGGCTCAATCTCCAGTAACACACACACACACACACACACACACACACACACACACACACACACACAGACACACACCAGGTAGACCGTGAAGCAACCTGAGGTACATTTAGACAAGGGGATACAACTCAGCAATACACAATCCTGCTACGTGCAGCAGTGTACTTTTGGTTGCTGGCCTGTGTGGCTCAGGGTCTTCAAAGGACATTGGTTATCTGTCTGCAGGCGGCAGGTCCCTTCTGCAGTCGGATTCATCTGGAGGGTCAGGAGCTCAAGGATCAACAGGCGGATCCACTTTGAGCTCACTCAGGATGGATGGCGGGTGGTGGGGTGCAGCTCCTGGCTGTCTGGGCACAGGGCCTCGCTCCTCATGGCTGTGGACGGGGGCTGCACTGGGGTCCCTGCCCTGGGGCTTTGGGGCATCAGCTCACCACTGTGCCTGCCACACTGACTCCACAGCCCACAGTCCTTTATCCAAGAACCCGAATGTCTCACGGCTCTTGGTGTGCCATTGCAAGTCCCTGGGGCCAGACCGAGTGCCTCACAGAAGCAGGAGGCAGGGCCAGTGGGCACCTCTCTGGAGTGCTGCCCACATCAATGTCACACTGTATGAGTCCATTCATGTGATCTTCCAGGAAAGATAGGACAGTGGGGACAGAAGGCAGACACCAGTGGCCGCTCAGCAGGGGCTGGAGAACGGGACTCACTGCCAAGAGGCAGGAGGGAACTTTTATTTTTATTTTTTGCAGTGCTGGGGCTGGAACCCAGTACCTTGGGCATGCTAGGCAAGTGCTCTACCACTGAGCTACACACCCAGCCCAAAGTTGTTTGTTCGTTGGTTTGTTTTTGTGGTACTGGGGTTGGAGCCCAGGGGCATTCTACCTCCAAGCTACACCCCCAGCCCTATTTTTATTCTTTATTTTGAAACAGGGTCTCACTAAATTGCAGAGGGCCTCACTAAGAAGCTGAGGCTGGCTGCGAACCTGCGATCCTCCTATCTCAGCCTCCCAAGTACTGGGATTACAAGTGTGTGCCACCATACCCAGCTCCAAAGTTGTTTTTATTTATTTTATTTTATATTTTTTTAAATACTGGGGATTGAACTGAGAGGCATTCTACTTCTGAGCTACACTTCCAGCCCTTTTTATTTTTAATGGATTGATTGTGGTACTGGGGATTGAAGACAGGGGCATTTTACCCCAAGCTACGCCCCTAGCCCTATTTTATTTTTATTTTGAAACGGGGTCTCACTAAGTTGATAAGAGTATCACTACTTGATGAGACTGTCCTCGAACCGGTGATCCTTCTGTCTCAGCCTCCCAAATACTGGGATTCCAAGTGTGTGCTACCACACCCAGCTTTTATTTTTTAGTTTGAAGCAGGGTCTTGCTAAGTTGCTGAGGCTGGCCTTGGAACCTGTAGTTCTCCTGTCTCAGCCTCCCCAAGTACTGGGGTTATAGGTATGTACCATCACAACCATCACAACCAGCCAAAATTTTAAGTAACTAAAAATGTTGGTAATTAATGATGAAGTTGTGCGATGGGTACATGGCAGTTCAACATTATATTCTTTTTTTTTTTTCTTTTTGGTGGTATGAGGGTTCAACCCAGGCCTCATGCATACCGAGCAAGAGCTCTACTACTAATCCACATCCCCCAACACTTTTTTTTGATACTGGGGATTGAACCCAAGGACATTCTACCTCCGAGCTCCACACCCAGCCCTAGTTTTTTAGTCTTTATGTTGAAACATGGTCTCGCTAAGTTGCAAAATGCCTCACTAAGTAGCTGAGGCTGGCTGCAAATCTTCCATCCTCCTGTCTCAGCCTCCCAAGAACTCGGATTACAAGTGTACACCACCACACCTGCCCCCACCCCCAGCACTTTTAATTTAATTAATTTTTTTTTCAGTACTGGAGATTGAACCCAGGGGCATTCTACCTCTGAGCTACACCCCAGCCCTATTTTATTCTTTCTTTCTTTCTTTCTTTTCTTTCTTTCTTTCTTTCTTTTTCGGTACTGGGGATTGAGCTCAGGGGCATTCTACCTCTGAGCTATACCCCCAGCCCTATTTTTTATTCTTTATTTTGAAACCAGGTCTCACTAAGTTGCGGAGTGCCTCACTAGGTAGCTGAGGTTGGCTGCAAACCCGGATCCTCCGGTCTCAACCTCCCAAATGCTGGGATTACAAGCATGCGCCACCACGCCCAGCTAGCACTTTTAATTTTATTTTGAGACAAAGTCTTGCTACATTGCCCAGACTGGCCTTGAACTTGTGATCCTCATGCCTCAGCCTTCCAGGTAGCTGGACTTCTGGGTGGTGCCACTGCACCCGGCAGGAAGGAACATTTTAAGGTGATGGAAACTGACAACATCAAGACTGTGGTGGTGGCTTTAAAACCCTATGCATGGCTCAGAATTTGCCAAAGTGTATACTTAAAATTAGTGATTTGATTGTAGGTAGATTTAATCTCAATAAAGCTCATTAAAAATAGCTGAGCTAGCCGGGCGTGGTGGCACACGCTTGTAATCCCAGCATTCGGGAGGCTGAGACCGGAGGATCCGGGTTCGAGGCCAGCCTCAGCTACCTAGTGAGGCACTCTGCAACTTAGTGAGACTCGGTTTCAAAATAAAGAATAAAAAAATAGGGCTGGGGGTGTAGCTTG
>PVLC010036633.1:0-15703 GCA_004027655.1 Graphiurus murinus
CTTTGCACACCGACTCCCCCACCTCCCGGCTCACCTCCACCAGGTGCGGGGCCACCAGGCTCCAGCAGCGCATCACGTGAAGCAGCGGCCGCGTTTTGCTCCGCACGATCCTCAGCATGGCGTCCCCCAGGCGGAACAAGTGGAGGGCGCTTTTTCGGTCCTGGGTGGATTTAACCTCTCCTACAGGAAGGCAAGACCATGAAAGCCAGAAAGCCCAAACTCAAAAACAGTCTAGCCTATTCAAGCACAGAGAGGTTGACATCGAGGTACTGTTCTGGGGCCAGTAGGATTACTCAGCTTGGCCTAATAAGCAAAGGAGAAGAGGGCCCTCCATTCAAAAAAGGCACGGTGGCTCACTGGGCAGGCCAGAGCCTCTCTCCTGCTCACTACCATAGCCACGGTGTGAACAAAACTTAGTGGAAAGAAGGAATGAAGTAGCAGTTCAATAAGAGAGCTGCAGGCCAGACTGTCTGGGCTCACATCCCGGCTCCACTGTTTAACGACTGTGCTTTGATGGGCCAGTGATTCCCTTCTATCCCCCCGCAATCTCATCTGTAAAACTGGGGACAATCATGCCTACTTCTTCAAGTTGCTTTAGGGTTAATTAACGTGATAATATGCACCAAGTGCTTAGCATAGGGCCTGCCACACTAACTGAAGAGTACTTTGGCTGTGGTGATGACTGTCCTCCTGTCCTCCTGCCCTTCTGCGTGGCCATCATCTACTTTGCCAAGTCTTACTGGCACCTGTGCAGCTTGCTGAGCAGGCCAGGTCTCTCTGCAACTCAGTGGTGTGCAGTGGACCCTGCTCTGTCTTGCTTCGGTGCATGCCTTGCCTTCCCTGGTCTCTGGATACTTCTCTGCCGCTCCACCTCGGTCTCCCCCACTTCCTCCTTGCTCATGTTCTATCACCTCGCCTGTCCATCCTACAGAATGCTGCTCTTTATGTGGCTCCTCTAAACCACTAGGCTCCTTTTATGTCAACCTCAAATAAAACGTCAAAAAACAGTAATAGTAACCAGTGACATCTACTCTGCATCAGAAATTATGTTAGTTCTTTTTTTTTTTGTAGTACTGGGGATTGAACTCAGGGGCGTTCTACCTGTGGGCTATGCCCCCAGTCCTATTTTTCATTCTTTATTTTGAAACAGAGTCTCACTAAGTTGCAGAGGGTCTCACTAAGTGGTTGAGGCTGGCTATGAACCCGGATCCTCCAGTCTCAGCCTCCCATGTACTGGGATTACAAGCATGTGTTAGTTATTTTTATTTTTATTTTTTGCAGTGCTAGGAATGAAATCCAGGGTCTCAAACATGCTAGGCAAGTGCTCTACCACTGAGCTACAGTCCCAACCCCATGACATTATGTTGGTTTTTTACATCTTTAGTAATTCTAATTTTCAAAGCAACTTTAAGAAGTGAATGTAATTATTGCCATTTTCCAGAGAACTTGGAATGCCATAGAGGCAAAATGACTTGCCTAGGACGATGCAGCTGGCCAGTGGTCAAGGCAACATTTTAGCTTATATCTGATGGACTCCAAAGCCAGTGCTCCTTCTTCCTAGGTTTGCAGGCTCTTCCTGACCCTGGTTTCTCTGTAAGCTCAGAGCCTCCTGTTTTCTCCAAAGCAAAAGACTTTGAAGGTTACTCTCGTGCTCAGGAATGCTCTGGAAGTCTGATGAGACTGGCCACACACAGCTAAGGTTTGAAAGTCTACTAAAAACTAGTGGGGAAAGGACTACAGTTCCCAATTGGAATCTGCAGGAAGCATCAAAGGGCCAAATATCTTGAAGCCTCAGCTTCCTAAGAGAGAAGGGCCTCAGGTTCTACAGCCCAACCTGCCACCAACCAAGGTGCAGCCCCAGCACGACACCATGTGAGCCACCTGCCCCCATTTGAAAATCTTGGGCAATTTGATAGAACCCTTCTTCCTGTTCAAGAGGGTTGGGCTTCAAGAGGCTTTTTTCTCTTCATCTAGTCTCATCCATGAAGGCAATGATAATGACCCATTATCAGCCCAAGAGCAGTTTCTAACAGTATGGTAAAGTTTCCATGAACCCTTCCATTTTTCTCTTTGGCTGAACTGAGGCAAGTGATGAGCTTGAGATAAAGAAAAGGGCTTCCACTCCATGGGGTGCTCTCTGAAACCTAAGAAGCAGTTTCTTCACAACCATACACTTTAGCAGAGCCACCCAGCCCCACTCCAGCAGCAGCCATTCCTACCCCACACACCATGCCTCAAAACTGAAAGACAAGCCTGAACTTGTACTTCACCAGGGTGGCTAATGCACGATGGAAATGTGGTCCCAAACCTTCCGATGCACTGCTGGTATCAGAGTCCCAGGATGAATCCTGCCCACGTCCCAGCATGATTCCTTCAGGGAAAGAGTTACCTGGCATTGCCAGACAGTAATCGACGGTGTCTGTAACGGAATGGAACAGCTGCGACTGCGATGCCTTCTTCAGCTGGTAAAGGAAACCTCCCAAAGCCATCAGGTTCAGCTTGTCTGTGGCATCTTCAAAGAGCCTGCATGCAAACAGAGGACATCTGTTCCTTGCAAGCAATTCAGCAAGGTCTTCATGGCGGACTGATCATGGTAATTTCATTGACGAGATTAATGAAAACGTAAGCAAAGCACTGTAGACAAATGTATGGTATTATTATATCTATTACCACTGTGCACACGTCTATGCTAATCATGGGATTTTTATCCAAAGGGCACAAGGCATGTTTTAAAAAATAATCTTTGTATTCTCAAGATAATTAAGTAATTATGGGTGGAAGACTCAGGATGAGCTTCAATTTCATAAGCTATATATATTTAAAAACCCAGGAAATTAACCAAGAGGCTTCTGTTTGTCTATAATTAATGCATAAAATTCTGGGCTTAGTGATGAAGAAGATCGCAAAAAGCAGTTAAGACCACATCCTATAAGGCCCCCCAAGAGTGGGGACTGGCTTCATATACTCAGAGCCGTGAACCTTGTGGGAGCTTAGGTATTTGCTGGAAGAGTGTTTCTTTGGCCTAGGATGTACCTCAGTGGTAGAACGTGTGCTTAGCATACATTAAGGCCTTGGGGATTTGATCCTCTGAATATTCTTGCACCCCCCCCACACACACACATGATGTTTCCTAATATAATGGGCCTCCTTGCAGGTTCTTTTTTGTTTTCTACTCAGCTACACACAGACATTTCCAGCAAAAAGACTTAGGAAAGAAGAGGACCCCAGCATCACTGGAATGAGGAGTGTAAAGATTAAATATTAGTTTCATGTGGCCACAGTGAGGAATGAGGCAAGCCAGACTGCCATTGCTCTTGGGACATCCTGTCACCTATCCCCCAACCTGGGGGATACCAGAGAGCAGGTAGCACTGTGGGACACCATGTCTGCTTAAGGGAGGGTGTCACTCATAGACACTGAATCCTAGTCCTAATGAAGGAGTAAAATGAGACACATCAAGTTTTAAGATGAAAATTAATAGATTAAATATTTGCAAAATTTTTTTTGGTTCTGGGGATTGAACTCAGGGACATTCTACCTCCGAGCTATGCCCCCAGCCCTACTTTTTATTCTTTATTTTGAAACATGGTCTCACTAAGTTGTGGAGTGTCTCACTAGGTAGCTGAGGCTGGCCGAGAACCTGGATCCTCCGGTCTCAGCTTCCCAAATGCTGGGATTACAAGCGTGCGTCACCATGCCCGGCTATCATCAGCAAATTACTAAAACCAATATATTTTTCTAGTTATTTTTGTAATCCCAGTTTTGACACCATTTGGCTTTTTGGCATTTGGGTGTCATTAATCATTTTTTCCTCTCTCTTAGTAAGAAAATAGTGGTACATCTTGTACCCTACCTAACACCTGCTTATCACTTTCCAGATTCCAAAACACACCTATTGGATATACTGGAAAAAGGAATTATCGTACGGATTTGCATATGAGCATATTGCATGAGTTAGTGGAGAAACTGAGTCTCAGCGCGACTCTCTCTCTAGGCATGACCAGGCAGCTGGTCAGTGTCAAAGCCAGGATGAGACCTCAGCATTGTTTGAGCCCCAGCCCTCCTGGGACTTCTCTGCCCAGTGCCCACGCACTGTATATTTTACTGTATAAACTTCATGGTGCAGGGAAGCCTGGGGCACACTGACCTCATGCTGCAGTCAGGTGAGGGGGTAGCACGTGTGACTGGTGAACAAAAGTACTTTCTGCCTCAAGAAGTGTCACCAAACAGTCAGGGCTACTACTGTTTTTCCCTCTTTAGCTTAACATGATTCCTGGGCATCAATCAATAACACATAGGCCTGGGTGTAGGATTTTGTGAATAGCAAGAGTGGATTTTTACTATTTATCAAGCTCTGTTCTAGGGTCTGTAAGTGTACTAATTAATTTAACCTCACAACTACCGTGTAAAGTTACTTTCAAAAATAGCCTTTTTTTGGGTATTTCTTTTCTTTTCTTTTTTAAAGCAACAAGGAAACCAGGGCTCAAGGAAGTAAAGTTGCCCAAGATGACATTCAGCACAGACTTTAACTGCAGGACTGCAGGTGTCCCGCCTCATCCCAGAAGACTTAGTTATTAGAAAGGGGTTTGTTCTAAGTAAGGGGCATGGTAGGAGAGAATTAATCTTGAAAAAGATCAAAAGAAGCTTTTATTGCTGCTGCTGCTGCTGTTGTTTTTGGTACTGAGGATTCAACCCAGGGCTATTCTACATCCAAGCTACACCTCTAGCCCTACTTTATTTTTATTTTGAAACAGGATATTGCTAAGTTGATGAGAGTCTCACTAGTTGCTGAGGCTGTCCTTGAACTTGTGATCCTCTTGTCTCAGCCTCCCAAATACTACCACGTCTGACTCTTGAAAGAAGTTTAAATGACTGGCTAACAAATCAATTTGTCCCTGGGCTGATTCTAAGACCAGACAGATGGGTGTGGGCATCCCTAAAAGGCGCTGGACGTTCCCGGGGCATGAGAGCTCGGGGTACACACCTGTCAGCCTGGGTGGACAGGCTGAGCACCACCTTGGCCGCACTGCTCCCACTCATGAGGCTGCCACCCCGGAAGTCGGAGGCCCGGCCCCGGCTGCCTTCCCGGACCAGCTCTTGGATGGAGAGGGGCTGGGCCATGGGGGCCGTGCTCAGGGAGGGCCCCTGCTCCAGGCTCTGCTCCTGGGATGAGCCCTCACACCCAAGGTCCCCAAGGATTCCAGAGCCTGCAGATGCCTTCTGGGACTGGCTGATGGTCAGAGGGGGCTGCGTGGCACCGTCGCTGAAGTGGGTGTGCTCCAGCGTGCCCACGTACTCACACACCCTGCAAAGAGTCACAGACAAGCAGCCATTAGATGCTGCAGCTCAGCCTGGCCATGCAACACCCAACCCACAGCAAGATGCAAAGCAAATGTTGCCAGCTCTGCAATCCACCTGGCTTTTCTCCTTTTTTCTTCCCATAGTCAGCCTGCTCTTCCCTCCCATTTCCTTCCTACCTACACACACACACACACACACACACACACACACACACACACACACACACATCTTTTTTTAGTTGGACCATACAGCTTTGAAATGCATGAGGGGTCCCTCTGACTTTCTCAGCCATCACCCTATGCTGGGAGAAAGATGGGCAAAGAAGCCCAGTTCACCCACTTCCATCCTGTCAGCTCACTAGTGTATTTGGACTCTGGCTATTTGAGCTAGTTTCTCTAAGGGACCCCCTGCCCCTTTCCCTCTACTTAGTGCTCTGATTAGGAGCTAGGAAGCATTTCCTTACTATGGACCCTACAGTGAGCATGCATACGACGGACAGGTCCTCTCCTCACCATGAGGATCTGCCCAGCCAAGTCTTGCCTGGTCCTGATAAGCTCCAAATACCCCATGTCGGGGTGGGGTACAGGGGCTGGGGAAGTCCTCAAACACTGCAAACCCAGAGAAGAGTCACAGCACATGTGACTGCCAACTTCCAAAGTGTCTTTTTGTAGTCGAATTTGGGACTAAGATGCTCCATTAAAGATCCCTTATCCCAGAATAATCCAGTGACTGGGGAGGGGCATCCTGCACAATTGCTCTGGTGTTCTATAGTCAGGGGGTTTCTTTTTTGCCATACACATTTCTTGATGTCATCTGAGCCTTTTCCCCCGTGGGAGTAATGAAGAGCGGCCAGCCACCAGTCTCCATATTTAAATCCATTTTGCTTTGGGCTGATTCATCCTGGCTCACTGGCCCACTCCTTTCTTCTCAGGCTGGTTGGTTTCTCAAGCCTTGAATGCTCCAAGTGCTTCTCTCTACCCTGATGCCAGTGCTTGGGGAGATATGCTTTTTGTCTTGGTCGTAGGAGGACTAGGACTCTGGCTATTGCTTTGTTTTCATCTTGCAGGTATGGTGCACTCTGAGTTTTTTTCACCTTTCTGCTATAAAGCTTAGGGGCAACTTTTTGGCCTATCTTTAGGATGTGTTACATTTTTATTTTGTTCTTTGTCTAGCTAAAGTAGGTATCTTTAACTAGGTACTTCATGTAACCATGCATGCTTTCCGATTTTTTTTTCTTTAAATCAAGAGAACATTGACAAACATATGGTGATGTTATATTGCTGACACATGACCAGCTTTTAGATTTGCACAGTATTCACCTAACCTACACAATCTTCTTCCATCCTGTACTTTAGGAATTGGCTTCTCTTCCTTGGCATAACATGTTAGTTAGTCTCTCCTGATAATGTTAGTGGATAAATCTCAATTCTCCAATCCTGTTCTGTCACTCTGTTCCCCAAAACACACATTCAGTGGAGCTTTTGTCCCATTTTTCTCCTTTTATCTCTCATTTGGAGAGTACTGAAACTCATGTAATCTAGTGAAGTGCTGGCAGACCCTTGAGTCTACCCTTTCCCCCACTTCCCCCACCCACGCTTCCCAAGGCAGGGTCGGTGCTATGGGTGGTGGGGGCTGGGGGTGAGGACCCTGACATGCACCTGAACACGTGTGGCCAGCAGTCCGGGTTGTGGCTTCCCATCTCCAGGCCTACGCTGAGGATGGCATCCATGCACAAGACGTGGGCTGTGTGCAGCCACACCCCCTGCACCTTCCCCATCTGCTCCAGTTTCTGCTCCACTTTTAGTTTCACTGTGCCAGAGAGACATTATTAAAATAACAGTCTGAGTGGGGGAGACAGAAAGGGAGAGAGAAAGGATGAAGATGAAAGAATGTGTTTTCATGCGAGGGTGAAGGGGAAACGGTAGACTTCACCGGCAGCAAGCCCCTCCCTGGGACGTCCCCACGGTCCATCATGCAAACTACCCAGAAGGCAGGCCCCACAAGAACTGTGGCCCCGACTCTGTGGCTCTGATGGGTCCTGAGCTGGTAGGCCTGGTTCCTCCCAGCCTACCCACGGGCTCTGCGCAGGCATGGCAGTGCCGATGGGCTTCATGTGCCCAGACATCTGCCTCCCCCCGACTATGCACACCACGTACTGAGGTGGTAATGTAGAGGAATTCCTAGCAGTCTGCACATTCTCTCTGAGACTCATTAATGTTATGCTTTTACTATGATGTTCATCTCTAAAACCATGCGCGCACTTTCTGAGCACCAGGGGGACTTCTTAATAACCAAAAATAATACCATCTAACTGCTGGAGTTTATATTTGATTTTTGAGAGCTCAAAAGACTCTTTCTTAGGATTATTATTATTATAGATGACTAAGGAGCAAGGATGCAGAAGTTGGCCTATGATGTCAGTCACACAAAATGCCAAGGGAAGGCCAAATGAAACAGTTCTCCTTGAATAAGGGTCTCATGTCACTGGTTCTGGTAGGATGACTGATCCAGGACGGAGAAGAACAGCAAGCTGACTTTAAAGGACTGGGAACCATATTCCCATTGTAAAGGGCAAAGTGACATTTAGCAAAACACCACTGTCTTGTAAATGTGATACACACTTAAAATATATTTTGGCTTTGTGGCCTTTACAAGAAGTGAAAATGTAAGGATTTCTATGTAGCTCATGGTGTACAGGACTTAAACAAAATTGTGAAATCCTTTTTGCCAATTAAAACCAGGGATCTGTGAGAATTGCTTTGCTTTCACATGGACCTCTACATATTATTCAGGTTTTAGGAACACTGATCTATATTGTCTTTCTCAGCTAAAAATGTGCAAGTGTTTCCGTGCCTCACTATTTTGTGCCTTTGGTAGATGGTTTTGGTGTAATTTCGACCAAGCTTGTGTTTCTCCTCTCTCTTGGTGCCTGTCTTTGATCTTCCATTGCTATTAGGAAGGTCATTCTCTTCCCTTAGGTCTAGACAATCATTAGCATTGAAGTCATTGATTTCAACAAGTTTAAGTCAACTCTTTCCTGAGTCCACTGAGCTCAGGTTTTTCTCTGAGGAGAACAAATCTTCCTGCTCCCTGCTCATGGACTGACTCTGCCTGTTTGATTTTGCCCTTCAGAAAGTTGACCGATTACTTGCTTCACTAAACCTGAGGGGCCTTCCAATGCATCTCCAGGGAGCCAGAGCTAGTGGCCACAGGTGTCAACTGCTTGGCCAGGTGTGCCTGCAGGACTCCTGTCAGACAACAGCACTTTCCTTGACACCAGGGCCCAGTGTGTCTCTCTTCTCCACAGGGACCTCCTATAAGCACTCCAGACACCCCCTCACCTCAAAAGAACTGAGCCTGTGTCCCAGTGGGATGGTGATTTGTGTGCACATACACCTACTTTGAATCGTCTGGGGAACCAGGCCTGGTTGGCATGTATGGGTGTGCGCAGGTGTGTGCACACCACGTCCAGGGTGCAGCTGTTACCTTGTGCTATGGCGTCACTGGGTTCTTGGGCTTCCCTCTCCTCTTTTTCTTCCTGGACACAGGAGGCGGCTGCCATCTGGGCAAGGGCTGAGGCGCAGTTAGCAGCAACCCCTTTAGAAGAAACAAACAGCTACCCCTTAACAGTATATTCTCCAGTCTTCCACCCAGAACCCCGGCTAACAGACTTCCTTCCTGGTGCGTTCTGCAGGGATGCCCTCAGGCCCGGGCTAGGACCCACTCCCTCCGGTACCTAGTGCACAGCTCAGCCGCGCCGCTTTCCGCAGCCCATCGAGGCTCATGCAGATGGCGTCCCGCTCCTTTTGGTTCTGCTCTTTGATGCCTTCAGCTCCCAGAATGAAGGCCAGCCCTTTGGAGCTCCCTGCCATGCGGCCCGTCAGGGAGGTCGAGAGCGTGTCGATCAAGTTCTTCCAGCAGCCAACCAGAATGTAGCGAGCAAATGCCACGCCTACAACGGGAAGGGGTGCAGGTTACTTTCCAGAGACAGAGACCACGCGCGTGTGTGCGGCAGAGCACGGCGTGGAGGTTTCCTGGCCATCAGATTAGCAACACTGAGTTGTACTCAGTGGGTGCTCTGACAGGAAGTCTAACTTAATGGACTGTGTCAGATTGTGTTTCACTTTGCGCTAATAAATATTGAATGTCGTCGGGTCATCAGCGGGAGGATAGGTTAGGTCACTTCCAGCAGTTACGTTTTCTAGCAAGATGAAACCTTAATTTACTTATGTTGCTACATAATAATAGAAGCGCTGGCCACACATGCCAGGGAAAATTATTCAGAAACTCCAGACCCATGTCCTTACCTGCCACCGTGGCGTCATCAATTCGCCTGCTCTGGGTGAAAGGGGACTCCGTGGAGGCGGAGGCCATCAACTGACCACCAATTGCACTGCTCTCTAGGCCGTCGATATCTGTCACAGAGAAAGAGCAAGGTCTTCCCTAAATAGGACACCCCAGTCAAAAGCAAACGCACAGTGGGCATTCAATTTCTTTCACATACACTAATTGTAACTGTTATGTACCAAGTATGTAGCAACATTTATCAGAATATTATGAATTTTCTTGTATTCAGTCAATTTTTCTTTCCTAGTCAAAGCATTCTTCTGTTATGTTGTTGTATATTTTGTATTTGAGAAGCTAAAGCTAAATTTTGCCACCTCTGTTAGAAAATCTATTCATTTAAAATATTTTGATCTTTGAATACTCTTTTTATTCAAGACCATGGTATTATCCCCAAATTTTATATGCACAGTTTTTTTTTTTAAATGTCCTCACTCTAAAACAACATGTTTTTCTTTTTTTCAAAGCTTCCTCATAAAAATTAAGAGGAGAATAAGCTTCTTTGGTCAGATAATCATCAAGTACAATAATAATACACTGATAATAATACCTTACAATTTTCAAACTGTTTTCATGTAACATTTTTTCATTTGGTTGTCCAAATAACTCAAAGTAGGTAGGCAGGGTTTCCATTAATCTTCTTATTTTTTAAAAAATAAGTATCATTGTTTCTTATTATTATTATCACTTTGGATCTAGGCGCTATGGTGCAAGCTTGTAATCCCAGCACTTGGGGGCTGAGATAGAAGGACTGCAGGTTTGAGGACAGCCTCAACAATATTGTTTGTGAGAATCTCAGCAAACTAATGAGACTCTAACTAATGTTTCAAAAGAAAAAATAAAAAAGGGCTGAGAGTATACCTTGGAGGAAGAATGCCCTTGAGTTTAATTCCCAGCACCTACTCCCCTCCCCCCCACAAATGTAAGTAGGCAGGGTTGGGATTATTCTTCTCACTTTTAAAAAATAAGTATCATCATTTATTATTATTTCTGTTATTATGTTGGCAATATTGTGCATATTAGGATCTTGTGCATACTAGGGGCCTTGTGCATATTAGGCAAGTGCTCTACCACTGAGCTACATTCCCAACTCTATTTTTCCCATTTCACAGAAGAAGAAACAGATATTAAAGGTAGGTAAATCACCCAAGGGCCTGAGGCTGATAAAGGAAGGGACCAGACTTAGTATTAATGTCTTCCAACTCCCACTCAGACCTCTCTCATAATACCATATACTCCTGTTTAATAATGGGATTCTAAACTTCCTCATTAAAATTGTTTTTAAAACAGACTCTCCAACAAACCACTCCCTGACATTTTGATAGGAAAGGACTATCCTGGAGTCGAAAGGCTAGGGTTCAGTCTTGGCTCTGAATTCAGCTCTGGGCCAGGCGCTCCATTCTCTGGGCAACAATTTCCTCACTCTGAAAGCAACCACTGGAGAAGTGACCATAGAGTTGAAACATACATGCTTGGATGCAACTAATACCGCTGAATGCAACACAGGGAGGACATGGGAAGGAATGTATTTTTTTTTTTTTTTTTTTGGCGGCACTGGGGATTGAACTCAGGGGCATTCTACCTCCGAGCTACACCCCCAGCCCTATTTTTTATTCTTTATTTTGAAACCGGGTCTCACTAAGTTGCGGAGTGCCTCACTAGGTAGCTGAGGTTGGCCGCGAACCCGGATCCTCCGGTCTCAGCCTCCCGAATGCTGGGATTACAAGCGTGCGCCACCACGCCCAGCTCAGGGAGGAATGTATTTTGAGAAATGTATTTTGAGTTTAGGACTTCAGCCTCGTCCCAATAGGATCGCATTCTTTACATGATGTTTACAGATTGCTTCACTATATCTTTGATTCTTAGGAGAGTTTTAAGAAGGCTGAAGACTTCTGGACAGCACATTAGTAGATAGGTAGGTAGGTAGGTAGGTAGGTAGGTAGGCAGGCAGGCAGGCAGATAGATAGATAGATAGATAGATAGATAGATAGATAGATAGATAGATAGATAGACAGACAGAGGCAGGCGGGAACAGGCCAATTTCTCAGAAATGAATATGACTTTTGGTCAAATGGCCTAATGACATTACCCAGAAGTTGTTATTAATCTTAGTTACAGTGGCTCCTATGTGCTAGGTAAAAGCACTGATGAATTCAAGGAAGACAAAGTTTCAGCACTGCGGTTCCACAGTTCTACAGAACTCTGAGACACGGCACGGAGAATGGCCGGTTAGTATCATGCTGATGACCATGTTGCTGCCACCCCTTCTCCTTGACACAGTGAAAAGGATCAGATAGAAGTTTCCAAATCTTAGGCTCACTGCTGCTGAAATGCACTTGACACTTCATATCTGCAATGTGCTGCAAAGATTCAGAAAACCTTATTTTTGTCAAATTCTTAATGAGAAGACTGTTTTTCTATCATAAATCTAAAGTTAAATAACTTTCCTCTGGATGTAGTAATAGGCTTGCTGTTCCATGAGAAAAGAGAGGGCTGGTTAATGGTAATGACTGATGAAAACAACTACTCTGAGTAGTCTGCTATTCATTTTATGTCTACTGAACAGTCTTTTTATTAAGCTGCAGGTAAGAGCTTCATAGAGACTCATCTGGCAGAAACCAGGGTATTTGAAAATTGCAGAATTGGAGCTAGCATGCTGCAGATCCAATTTCTGAGGCACTCATCAGCTCTGGGCAGCATTCTCCATTCTTTCTGAAGGGAGTTTGTGAAGCAGATCGAAACCAAGCATTGCTCATAAGTAAACACAATAAATATCCCTCACACGTATGAACTATTATTTTTCAAGTGGGTATGGATGCTATCATGATTAACACAATACAAATTGGTCACCTGTCCAGTGACCCTGATCCCCAAGCTGTGGGACCCAGTTTTGCTCCCCCACTTCCATCCCTATTCTGGAAACAAGATTTCCCAATGCCAGGCAATGACCAGGACTCTGCCCCACGGGGATGGACGTCACTGTATATCTGGACCTCCTACATGGTTCCTCACTAGAGCCTTGCCCTAAACTTCCTCACTGTTAGGTTCCACCTTCCAGTAGTCAAACCTGTCATCTCTACCAGAGCCCCCAGTTAGGAACTGAGTATCCCAGTACTTAGGAGGTTGAGACAGGAGGATCACAGGTTTGAGACCAGCCTCAACAACTTAGAACTTCAGCCATTTAATGAGACCCTGTTTCAAAATGAAAAATCAAAAGAGCCTGGGGTATAGCTCACAGGTAGAACACCCTTGAGTTCAATCCCCAGCACGAAAATAACAAACAAATAAATAAACAAAAACAAACAAGCAAAAAGAGCCCCCAGTACCAACCACAGGCAAATGACATATCCTGCTGGTCTGTCCTAAGCAGCCCATCCTGCTCCTGACTGGCACAGGCCTGCTGAGCTGTGTGAGGACATGGGACATTTCAGAGAGGGCAGGGACATTAAGTGTAGGGCCATGTCCTCTCAGCCAGAGTCACCGGAGGGCAATTCAGATCAGAAACCAGTCGGGAAGCTCAGAACAAATGCAGAAGCGGCCTTTTGATGAACGGCCCAAACTTTCAAGCACTTCCTGATCTTTAACTGACATCTTGACCAAGTCATGAAAAACCAAATAAATAAATACGCAAATAAAAACTGCTCGGCAATGATATTGACTACTGTTTTCTGTACTGCTGTGTGAGATTTCTAACAGTTGAACAGAATATTAAAAACTGGATAGTGAAGACAAAGATGCTGGGCGGGCAAGTCTTTGTCATTATTTTTAATTCTTGTACAGTTGGGAGGGGAAGGGAGAGCTCTGATACAGACAGGAAACGGGAACAAGGCCAAGTTTAAAGTCAGTGGTTTTACATTATTGTTCAAATCCCAGGCGCACTGGATGGCAGAGGGCCTTTATTAGCATGTGAGTGCTTCCGGGAATAATTCTGGGCCTTGTGCCCAGAGTGTACTACATATCCACAGAAGAGGCCTACAGCTTACACCAATGGATGAAGGAGCTAAGTTAGTCCCTGTCTAGTGGGACACACGGAGCCCTCCAGACTCCCGCTGGAAAAAAGGGCAAAATAATGTTTGTGAGGGACATTCACGATGCTTCCTGAACTGCCACTGATGGCCAGAGAAGCTTTGTGTGTGCTGCTTTAAAGTCTGCTGGAAAACACCGTTGCCTATGTGAAAGAGACTCTGAAGTGCGATTCTCCCCACCCTGTTGAGCGCCACACAGCCTTGGAAGGCACCGCCACCCACACTGACCCGTCAGCATGGTGATGAGGGGAAGGCTGTTGTCCTCCGGGCTGCCCCAGTAGCCGGCTTCCCCCAGCATGTTCCTGTTGAGCACCTGGTGGTATAGCTCCTCGATCCAGGCCTGGGAGAAGACCATCAGCACCCCGCTGGTCTGCACCTGCTTCATGAACTCTTTCTGCAGAGAGAGAGAATGTTAGAACGAGCCCAAACAGGACCCCTGCGAGGGAACAGGCCCCCCAGCTCTGTCTCTTCACATCACCCGTCACCCTTCTCTCACTGAATCAGGGCTTTCTTTTTCTTTTTCTTTTTTTTGAGGGTAGAAAGTGGCAAGGTGGGGAGAAGCTGAGATGGAGAAGCCCTGAACTTCATGAAGTTCCTTCCACTTTTGGCATCTTTTGACAGATACCCTGTGGAAGGATGGCATTTGATATTTGTACTCCAGTGGGCTGGGAGGGCTGGAAACTTAATGGCTACCTTTGACAGCTTCCTCTTCTCATTGCTCCAAGGTAGCATAGATGGAAGGCACCCCCCACTCCCAACCCAAGGAGCATGTGCTCCTCAAAAGATACTTGACTGATATTCAGGAAGTAATCATTTCCCCTTGGCAATTCATATTTTGTTAAACAAATAAATGATGGCTGATTCCCTCATATAGATCCACAGACTCAGGCTCACAAACTGACACTAGAGGACACCAGAGGGTGGCTTGCTCAGGACGCAGTCCACCTCTACAGGAGGTGCCTTATTATAGGTGATGAACAACCCCAGCTCTGGCTCACAAGGAGGCACAGTTTTGGAATACAATGAAGAGTTTTAGTAACAGTGCATCTTCATTTTCAGCACATTCTTTGCCCATCTTTTGATCTCACTAAATGTGTCAGTGATGTGTTTCTGAACATGCTTTACGCACATGCGACATCAGGTGAGATGACCAGGCCATCAACCTGCACTGGGGTTCTTCCCTGTCTGCAGCCCACGGCACTGTGCAAACTACATGCTCGGAGTAGCCAACGTGTGGCCGCCGCACACTCACCATCATGCCGGGTGCCAGGGCCGGCCGCTTCCTGTAGTAGTCACCATGGGACAGCTTTAGGTTGAGAAGCAGGGCGCAGTGCGCTGCTGTGTAGAGACTGTCTGCATTCATCAGCATCTGGAAGCTCAGGCTGCTGCTCTCGTCAATGCCGGGAAAGTGCATCATGCCTAAGGGGGAGCCAGGACACCAGCTAAGGGGCTGCAAACAATGTGCGTGGCAAGACTGGTGTCTGCAGAGCCATGAACCCATCCCCATGATGGAATCAGTACTGCATAGCAGCCACAGCCAGCCTGGATGTGGACGGGGCTAGAGACGCCACAGCATGTGAGGAAGAGCGTGGAGCTGGAGAGGATCCATCTGCACCGAATCCCCATCTGCTACTTAGCAGCTACCACTCGGGGAAAATCATTTTAGCCCCTCTCACCTTGTCTTCCTACAAACAGGAAGAATAACTGACTGTACTCTGTCCCTTGCTCAATGGCTTCTTATGGCAGTAAACTAAAATCCCTACCTCGCCTACCTCCCTCCTTCCTTTTCTTTCTCCTTCTCACTTCCATAGCCCCCAGACCTCCCCCCCCCCCCCCCACACACACACCACACACGCACACACACCCTGACCTGCCTCAGGGCCTTTGCATTCTCTGAGACACTCCCCAGAATGGTCTCTCCAAGATCCCCAGATGACTTGCTCCTATGATACTTCAGGTCTCAGCTCAAGCATCAGCTTTTCAGAGACCTTTCCTTGCAATTCCATCTAACAGCATTTCCCACCCCCACATAA
>PVLC010036634.1:0-15680 GCA_004027655.1 Graphiurus murinus
TTGGCTGTGTCCTAGCTTGAAGGGCTGGATGATTGAAGGGCTCATGTTCAGGAGTCTACTTCTGGATAATAATGCACAGAGTTACTAATTCAGATGTAATGTTCAGTACTCCAGTTTACAGGGAACTCAATATTATCTCACCTATCTTTGGTAAGCTCCAGGGGCCTGGGAAATGACAGCTATATTACTTTCCTTTACCAATAAAATGTGCAAGAATCAGACCTTTGCTTTAGGGACTAGAAATCTGTCTATGGGAACACATTCATTTTGCTTCCACTGTATGTAGGGAAATCCTGGCCAGAACCTGGATTTCACCGTAGAATTTAGAACAGGGGTTTATTTTTTACTTTGATTATGACATGCTTTGAAATATAGAAGTTCTTAATTTTAATGTCATTAAAGAGAGTAGCAAATCACTTCACCTGTGCCAGTGCCTGATAGCTAAGAGAAAAGTGCTTAGAATTTAGATTTTATTTGGATTTCAAGTCTCAGCTCAGCCTCTGATGCATGGTGTTTTCTTGGGCTTATCGCTCCTCTCTTTCTGGCCCTCAATTTCTCCAGCCATATTTTATGATTGGAGTAGTATAATAGGCTCTTCATCTGCAGTGACCCTCCTCCCAGATCCCAGTTCAGGAAAAGTTCCAGGACAAGGACTGGGATGGGGGAAAGGTTAAAGGTAGAGGGGACTAGGGAAAGGAAGATAAGAACAATGAAGGTCTTGGAACTTAGCTTCCTTCTCAGCTAAGAAAGATTTCTCTCTCTCTCTCTCTCTCTCTCTCTCTCTCTCTCTCTCTCTCTCTCTCTCTCTCTCTCTTTATTTCAGTGAAGAAAGCAGAGAACTCTAAGAGAAAATGGGCTGTTTTGCAACTTTTTGAGACTCTGAGTCCAGGTAACATTTATTCAGGACTCATGGTATGAAGTAGGCCTCAGAGTTGCATGATGGCCCATTCCTACCCCTTCCTACAGGATCCAGAAGATAGCTCTGACCCCCTGAGAACTCAGGAGCCCAGGAGAGGTGCTGTGCCTGGTAGGTGGCCCTAGTAGCCAAGGGAGGTTGTTTGTTGCCCTGATAAGGAGTGGTTGGAACCATCTTAAGTATAGACAAAGCATCCCCCAAAAAACTCAAATAAATATGAGGACTTTAAGTCAAGATTTTAATATAATTCAAGTGAACCAGGCATAGTGGTACGCGCTTGTAATCTCAGTACTTGGGAGGCTGAGACAGGAGGATCACAGGTTCCCAGACAGCCTCAGTCCTCAGCTACTTAGTGAGGCCATCTGCAACTTAGTGAGACCCTGTTTCAAAATAAAGAATAAAAAAAAAAATAGGACTGGGGCTGTAGCTCAGAGGTAGAATGTCCCTGGGTTCAATTCCCAGGACTATAAACTAAATAAATAAATTATATATATATATATTTATATTTCAAATGGAAGCTCAAAAACATTGTAATATAGACATTGCTGTTACAGAGTTTTACTGGGAAGAGATAGTCTCCATTTTTTAAAACTTTTTCTTTTGAAAAATTTGTAACAGGTGCACAAGTAGAATTACATAGTGATCATGCCTCCTTCATATCTATCTCTCAGATTTAACAATTAGTAATTAATTTTAATCTTATTTTATCTACACATCTGTGATCTCATTGTCTCCAAAACTATTCTACATAAAATTCAGACATTATATTTTTTCATCTTTAAATAGTTTTGTAAAAGGACTATTATTTTCAGAACAGTTATAATACAATAATCACCAGATTAAGCATATAAAAAATAGAAGGCATTTGTATGGAACATAGTTATACAAGAAATTTATGTTATTTATCTAAAATTCAAGTTTAACTGGATGTTCTATATTTTATCTGGCTGCTTACATAATATCAGTTTTTACTTTAAGGATTTAATACTTACATAACCTCATCAAATGTTCAGTTAAATCCTAATTGTCACAAATATTTTGTTATATTTATAGACTTTTATTCATGATCTAATAAAAACCTATAATTGGTTGATACAATTTTTAAGTCTTTTTTAAAAATATCTATACATTCATTATTAGTCATTATTTTTTCTTCCTTGAGATTTATTTATTGATGAAATTAACATTTTTCATATAATTTCCCTTTAACTGGATTTTACTGATTTTATTTTGAGGTATATTAAATGTAAGTCTTAGCTTTCTGGATTTTCTATAAATCTGTAGTTTGGTCTAAAAGGTTTGAGTTTCAGATTTAACTTTTATTTTTTTAAAGAGTCTTTCATAGGAGATATTTGTTTTTCCATAGGAGGCACACAGTGTCTGAGACTGTTTTGTTATGTTAATGACTTTAACGAAAAATACCTAGATTAATTAACAGAATTTATAAAATGGTCTATCTTAACTCTCTCATTATTACTTTCCCATTATTAGATGAACTATTTTTATAAACATAAGAATGATACTACCATGCATCAATGTGGTTGATTTTTGTAGATTATTTATTTTTCTCTAGAATATATTCCACAAGGAATATTCAAATTATTTCATTTCTCTTGAATGAAATACTTCTTCCTCAACATTTACACTTATTCTATCAACTGGATCATACTTAGTTCATTTATTTTTTAAGAAATAGGGACACATAAATTTTAATTTTTATTATTGCATCAAATATCTTCATTGATTCAAATTTGAATATACAAAACATGGTATACTTAAGGAAGTCTAGCTTCTATTCCTCTTTGTGTCTTTCATTCTAAGTTTTATAGATCTTTGTCCCTCTTTTATAACAAGTTTATAATTTATCTTTCCATTGTGTGTGTGTGTGTGTGTGTGTGTGGTACTGGGGGCTGAATCCAGGGAGATTTTATCTCTGAACTACACACGTAGCCCTTTTAATTTTTATTTTTAAAAAGAATCTTGCTAACGTGCCAAGGCTGGCCTCAAACTTGTGACCCTCCTGTCTCAGTCTCCCAATTACTGGTGTTATATGCAGGTACCACCATGCCCATCTATCTCTCCATTTTTAAAACATACAAAGAGACATATCTATATCAATAACTTGCCATTAGAATACTGTTTACATGGTTTCTTAACTTTGGTATTCACATAGATATGAATTTTTAATAGTTTTTAGAGATTACTACATAAGAATGGAATTTTTTTCCTGTAAAAAGACTGGTTTATGTTTGCCCCTAGTGGTAGACATGAATGAACACTCCTTCCCAGTTTTTTCCTGTCCCAGAGAGTCTTATAATGAAGGCAGGTTACACAGTTTAGGGATGCTAAGTCCATTAGGATGAGTTTCTTTGAAATATTGCACCACTAACTGTCGGTATTGACTGATCATATCTCATGATTCTGCTCTGTCATTTATTCTAATTCAGGTTCAGTGACAGAACAATAATAGTGAACACACCTGAGTTTTCTTAGTAAAAAACAAGATGCCATAGTGTTTCTCATGGTAACAATAATGAAGGGAATGAAATCTAAGGAACAAACAGAGATAGATTAAAGAACAAAAAGTTGTAGCAGTTTTACCAAGTCTGAATCTTCTTTGTAATGAATAATGAATAATTCCTCATCATTTGAAAGTAACTACTAGAAATCACTTCTAAATAATCTGAGAATTAAGGATTATAAGACAAAAATTAATAAAATAAGATATAATTTTCACAAAATAAATATTGATTAAAAAATGATTATTAGATCCAGTGCTTTTGATGGAGTAGAAAACAAGTATTCTAATGATTGCCTTTAGGAACAAAATTTCCTGTTGGAGTACAATATTTATGGAAAGCAGAATAACAATATTTGCTGAGATCCTTAAAGATATCAATGCATTATGACTCAAAACTGACACACTTAAAAGCCATGAGAGACTTCTGTTTCTGATAGATAATCTTCTGCCAGAGTAATCCATTTACTGAGGAAAAATATAAAAGTAGAACACAAACTAGTCATCTGATATCACCACTCAAACAAACAAATAAAAATGAATAAAGCAGCCCTGGCTGGCAAAGAGCCAAGAATCTGAAAAGAAGGGAAACATTGGAGTACGTGGACGGGCTTGGTGGCTTCCTCTTTTGATCATTTGTTGATTCTCAGCTTGGGGCTCTGAAGACAGGAGAAGAAAATGGTAGCCTAGGCCTTTCTGCAGTTTCATTGGGTAGGAGAAACAGAAAGTTCAGGGTTACCAGAACAGTTGAAACTTGAGGGGCAAGGACTATTAAACCACACGGGTACAAGAGACTCAGAAACCAAGCAAAAACATGTTAAGAAGCCAAATAAATGCTGGTCTCAATTTTCAATACTCTTACAGAATTGAAGAGGGAAAAATTGGAATTCTGGGTCTGAGAGGGAGGGAGGGAAAGAAGGAGAAAGAGAGAAAGAGAGAGAGAGAGAGAGAGAGAGAGAGAGAGAGAGAGAGAGAGAGAGAGAGAGAGTTGTAGCAGTTTTACCAAGCTCTGAATTTAAGGAGAGAAGATCTCCTTAGATTTTACCAAGCTCTGGAAGGAGAGATCTAAACTTCAATGCTAAAGAAAGAGTAAAACTGTGTGGCTTTCTATAAGTAACTAAACCTTCCAATACTCACTTTAAAAAAAATCTATAAAACAAGGTAAAACATACAGAAAGCATATAGGTACTATGAATATTAAAATATTATGTTTGCAGCTTAGGACAATTTTATCAAAACTTAGATACCTAATCAATGACAATTATTATTAGTTTTATTATTATTGGCCATGTTGTTATGCTGAAAATACACATAATCCATCATGTGTACACATAACATGACAATCTGTCACCAAGACTGAACCGCTACTTCTAATACTTGTCCATTTTTTTCCAGACAGTAATATCACCTGCTTCCAAACAATGTAAAATGCAAGCAAAATACTAATCTCTTACCTGTCTTAGCTGAACATGCATCAGGAGTGTTAGAAAATGACATTTTAGACCAGTTCTTCCCAGGTGACTACCTGTTTAGAGCTGACCTGGCATCTATACAATATTTCTTTTTTTACCCCGATACAAAGCACAATAGATGAACAAAAACAGGAAAAGCTACTGTGGACCAATGATTTGCTGTCACTCCTCATCTTCAAATAGACCTCAGTGCTCTCAGCATCATCTCAGAAATGAAAGATGTTATCATGTAGTCTCACTAGCATGATGGACAGGTTTGTCACTTCTAAACTCTGATATCCTGCCTGGAATATATTAACTGGTTCCTTTGGTGGGTGGGGAGGCTCAATATGGGAATACTCCTGAGGGGCAGGAGCTAGGCATTGACATCCATCCCAACTGATGTCTGAATGCACCATGCTGAAATTATTATTATCTCTGCGATCCAGGGATGATATGAAGGCATTGCATAGCTGTGTGTCTTGGTCAGCATTGTCACTGCTATAATCCAAAGCAACTGATCACACAACTTAGAGGAAGGAAGACTTATTGGCTCAGTTTCTTGGAGACTCTGGGTTCAGTTCATGTGGGGCAAGTGTCTCCAGATCTCATGGCATGATGGAGGAAAGCAGAAAGAGGGGGAGAAAGATTCTGTTCTCACATAGAGGCCTGCAGCAAGATAGAGCCATCAAGCAAGAGGATTAAAAGACAGAAGCCCAATTCCTAAGGCCATACTGCCAGGAACCTACTTTCTCCAGCCAGACCCTACCAACCTAAATTATTTCCCAGATGAGTCCATTACAATGGATTTATCTTTACAATGGATTTAATTTGATGAAATTAAAACCCTCATGACTCAATTACATCAACTCCGAATACCAACTTATGAGATCTTCAGGGGACATTCTGTATCTCACTATAACATTGTGGTAGATAAACGGGGGTATTGAGTCACAGGTGCAAAAAAGAAGGTGCTGAGCCCATATAGAGGTGGTGGTGGTGATAAGAAAGAAGGAGGAGGAAAAGGGAAAGATGATAGAGAAAGTCTTTGAGGAGAGGGTACTTCTAACTGGTCTCATATTCTGATTCCTACTACCACCTTCTTAGCTCCAACCACAATAAACATAACCACTACCATCACATGAGAGAGAAATAATTTCTAGTTCCCTAGTTAAAAACCTTAATTGAACCCTGAGATCCATTTCTAACATCACAGCAGAGTTTTTGTGTGACATTGAGGAGTCACACAGCTTAAGATATGACAACTGTGGTCATAAAGAGATGGGGGAAGAGTCTGACAAAGTGAACCGCTCAATCATGCATGAAAAATGAAAAAGCAAATGACACCATCACAGTAGAACAAAAGAAATACATGTTTGCCAGGTACCAGAATCAGGCACCTGGGCATGAGGTGAAAGAGAATCTCACCCACTCCGATTTCTCTGAGAGGAGGATTCCTCCATTGGTTAAAGGCTCCCAATCAGGCTCCAAGACTCAGGTAAAAAGGGATGAAGCAAATCGGGAGCTGTGTCCACAGGCTTTCTCAAGATGTAAAATGAATCACCCTCTGTCCCCAGGAACTGAGAAGAGGAGCTGCCTACTGTCTCCCTAATCTTCTTTCTGCTTAGCTTGATTCACATACCTGAGTCAGAAAACCCATCAAAGAATACATTGAAGCTCAAAATCTGAATTTTAGAAGTTTAAAATCAAATTAATACACATAGGCATATCATATCCCACAGTGAGAGCTTAGATGGAAAGTCACAATCCCCTCTCACCCTTTCCTCACCAGGACCTTGTTATGCAGACGCAGCTACTCCATACTGGTACCATTCACCATTGTCCTGGTCATTAATTCCAAGTGTCTAAGTAACTGAGTTAAATTTTTACTTCCTGATTTGTCAAATTTAGATGTGACCAATTGATTTCCACTATGAGAAATTCAGGTTTAGCTCACTGATACCTCTGTTTGCCTCCTTCCTCTCAACTTTTATAAGAGTGACTTCACTGTTTTTAGTTCAATTTTGGTGGTTATCTTTGTAACTTAAATACAATATATACATACCTATCTATCATCAATATTTATAAATATAACCTCCCCTTCCTTCCTTCCTTCCTTCCTTCCTTCCTTCCTTCCTTCCTTCCTTCCTTTACTGCAGTACTGACCACTCTACTACCTAGCTACATTCCCAGGTCTGTTTTATTTTGAGATAAGATCTCCCTAAATTGCAGAGGCTAGACTTGTACTTGGAATCTTCCTGTCTCAGCCTCCCCAGTTACTGGGATTACTGGATACTAGCATTTTTACTCTTCATCTTACTTCTCCTTCCTCTTGTTATCTGATGACTTTTATCTTAAAACCTTCACAGTTAGTAATAGAGACTTTATTCTTTATAGGAAACTTTACTTATTTAGCTGAAGGTTAATTCTTAAACTTGAAAATGAGTATTTTGATATTATTTTTGGAAAAAGGGGGGATTTTTTATTATGTTTCCCTTTATGGCCAATCTGTCAGTTTCCAATAGCCTTCTGATCTTTCTGTGTCCTGGCAGGAAAGGAGGGGCCCAGGAAAATGGGGTAGCCAAGATATTTTTGATGAAGAGATTATTTATAATACTGTGGGGACAAAAGGAAACCAATAGGAATGTGAAGTATTTAGGGAAAGTGGGCAGTTATTGTCTTGCTTCATCCTAAGAAAAAAGGGGAGGGGGCAGCTGTCAGAACTGGGAAGGGCCAGCTGCAGATGTAAGAGAAAATGTGGCTTTAGTAGAGGGTCCTAGCTACCTGTCAGTGAACAGACAAGAAGGGAACCAAGGACTGTGACTATTCATCTTCTCATTGACCAAACCCAGATAGAAGTCAGAGGGTGAAAAGAATCCATGGACACTGTAAAGCTCAGCCTCTGGAGCCATAAAGCAGGATAGAGACACATGGAAGGTCAACCCAGAGGGGGCTAATAGAAAATATCCAGGTGCCTTTTGTTCTTCTTTATACCTGCTATTCTGCCCAATTGGTAATTAGTATCTACTCTCACAGCACAGATTTGTATAGAGAAGGAAAAGAAGTAACAAGCTGATATCCAATGTTGGGCTGTCAAAATAGGCTTTGAATTCTACAGAAGTTTCAAGTATTTGAAATCAGAGTTTGGAAGAGAGACATTTTTGAAGATGGATTTGGTTTCTGTTTTTGTTCAGTGGCAAAGCTAAGTGTCCAGGAGCCAGAACATATCTATGCCATTAGCTTAGAAAGAAGAGCAGATAGTAAATATTACTAGAGCAGTTTTCAAACTCTAAAGGAATAAAGTCTGTGGGAGAAGGCAAATTTGCTGAAGACCACTAGAATTTAGAGGTTATGGTATACCTAAAAATAGTTACTGATATGAACCCAATCATAAAGACACAGGATGCCTTTTCTTTAGACTCTATTTTTTATTATTTTAGTTTCCCATGGTGTATTTTGGAAACACTGCACACCATATAAGTTAAACATCTATGATTGCATGCTGCTTGAGTAGAAATTGATGCATAAATATCTAGGTTGATAATAATAAAAACAGATAAATAACATTTATATAGCATTAACTCTATGCAGATTCTATTTTAAGTACATTAAACATATCAACTTCTTTCATTTTCAGAACTCTATGAAGTAAAGACTACTATGATCATTTCATAGATAATGGTAGAAATGACGGGTATAGTCTTCATCTTCATTTCATAGAGAAATGAAGCTCAGAGATGCTTGGTGACTAGCCTTAGATCACAGAAATGACCTTGGAAGCCTGGAGATCAAATATAGAAAGACTGGCTCGTTTGGATGTCTGTATTCTTAATCACTCCACCTTCTGCTTCAGGGTTAAACTTAGCTTGAAGTCAGCTGCATGCAGTACTAATGGAGAATACCCTGGGGCAAGAGGGTGTCCAAACCTTTTTGTGCAAGGGCTCTGGGAAGGATACAGAGTCCCAGAGGATGAGCCAGCAGACCTGGTCAGGTATTGGAGCAGGGCTATGGAAGATGCAGAATGACCTTCAGGAATAGTGTGAAACATTAGCAGACAGAAATGTAGAACCTTGTGTCAAGAAGGCATTGGTAGATGAAGAATGACCTAATCTTGGAAGATGTCAGCATAGATCCATGGGACTGATACTGTTGGGTCAATGTTTCTCCATGCTTGGATAATGTGTAATGACCCCCGCTCAAACCTAAATAAACTAACAAGAAGAAATTACAAAACTTAGATAAGCACGAAGGACAGCTCCAAGAAAAGAGGAGGAAAATATTGAATCATTCAAGTAGTTTCTCAAGAGACAGAAACTAAGTTAGGAGTGATTAGCTAACTCTTGAATTGATAAGGGTAAGTTTTCTGATACCAAAGAGAAGTGGTCACTGCAGAGATAAGTTAAATTTACTTATAAACTGAAAAGAGGACAAGTAATAGCTTCATTAGCCTGATAAATTTTGACTGAAAAAATTTGTACTTATTTCATCTGTTGGTCTTCTCCATAGGCACCTGGTGGCTCTTATCTGAGCTTTCTTAGGGCTATGCTTATTTATTTCTACAATTCATCTTATCATATGGTATTGCAATTTAGGTCTTCTAAAATTATTCATCTGCGACAGCTTTCAGAACAGAGGCACATCATCCTTTCCTTTCTTTCCCTGTTCTTACTTTTCTTTTCTGAATAGTGATTCTAAACAGACTTTGATAAATCTATAATGTGTAGAGCAAGGCTAGAGTAGGAAAGACCCCAATATATACAATAAAAGGGAATACTAAAAAAATAAGAATTTTTTTGCAATGATATGGAAAAGACCAGTAGAGGAAAAAGTGGAAAACAAAGCAGAATGAAATACAGAGCAACCATATCAATAACTGTATTAAGTGTGAAATACTAAGGATTCTTAAAGAAAATGAGAAAGAGAAAGAATGTAAGATGAATTTTAAAAATCAATACACAACTACATACTGTTTATAAGAAGTGTATTTTAAATGTGAAAACATAAATATATTAAAAAGAATAAAGCAAAATATAATCCCATGAAAATAGTAAACCTAAGAAAAATAGTTATTTTTTTTTACCAGAAACAAAGTAGACTTCAAGACAGATTATTAAAAGAGATAAAGAGGGACATTTCACAATGATGCAAACAGTAATTCATTTGGAAGACATAGCAATCATAAATATGTATGAATCTAAAAGAAGCCTGCAAACTCCTGAATGCAAAAAAAATTATAGAATTACAATGAGAAATAGACGGATTCACACTTATCGTTTTACATTTTAATGCTCCTCTCTCAGCAATTAATGAAGAAAAGGGACAACAGTAGGCATGTAGAAACTGAAAAATGCTTTCAACCAAATTTCTCTAATTGAAAATTTCCCTTTTAAATTTTATTGAGGAATAATTTATGTAAGATAAACTGTGTTAATTTAAAGATAAAATTTGATAAGCTTTGATTATTGCATATTTTTGAACTCATTGTCACAGTCAAGATTAATTATTATTATTTTGATGGTATATATTTATGGGTATAGAGTGATAATTTGATGGATGTATACAACGTGTAATGGTCAAATAAGGGTAGTTAGTATTTGCATCATCTTAAACATTTAAAATTATCGATCAACACATAATAATTATACATGACTATGAGGTACAGTCTGACATTTATTTCTTTCCTTTTTATTTTTTTGGAACCCAGGATTGTTCTACCTCCCAGCTACACTCCCAGCCCTTTTTATTTTTTTATTTCAAATCAGGGTCTCTCTAGGTTACTCAGGGTCTCACTAAATTGCTGACGCTAGCATGGAATCTAAAATCCTCCTGTCTCAGCTTCCCAAGTACTGGGATTATAGGCATGCACCACCATGCCTGGCTACAGTTTGATATTTCGGTGCATATATACAACGGGTGCTGACCAAACTAGTGTAATTTCCAATCTTACCAATTGTTCCAATCTTCTTACCATTACTCTATATTTGGAGCCTTAACTACTCTCTTCTAGTTATTTTAAAATAATACAACCAAAAAATTGTGAATTATTAGCCAACCACTGTGCTTCAGAACACTAAAACTTACTACTTTTATCTGACTGTTTAGGTAGCTGTTACCCAGCCTCCCTCTCTCTCCTTCTCTCCATCCTCCCTTGCCTCTAGTCATCACTATTCTACATTTGGATTTACTGTTTTTAGCTTTCACATATGAGAGAAAACATGTGATATTTATCTTTCTGTGTCTGACTGATTCCACTTAACATCCTACAATTGCATTTATTTTGTTGCAAATGATAGAATATGATTTATTTTTTGCTAATATTTCCAATGTGTGTGTGTGTGTGTGTGTGTGTGTGTGTGTGTGTGTGTATGTGTGTGTATGATGTATCTTTTTTCCTTTTTTACTCATTCATTGATGCACATTTAGGCTGATCCTATATCTTAGCCATTGTGAATAGCAATAAACATGGGTATGCGGGTATCTCTTTAATGTGCTGTTTTTATTTCCTTTAGACATCTACTCAGAAGTAGGATAGATGCATCATATGGTAGATCAATTTTTAGCTTTTTGAGGAACCTCCATACTGTTCTCCATCATGGCTGTACTAATTTAAATTCCCACCAACTGTGCACTCCCTTTTCTCCATACCCTCATCAGCATTTGTTATTTTTATCTTTTTGACAATAGCCATTCTAACTGGGATGAGATGATTTACAGAGTCAATGTAATCTCTATTACAAATCTCAACAACATTCTTCACCTCACTAAAAAAATCTCAAAATTCATATGCAAGCACAAAATACTCAGAAAAACCAAAGAAATCTTGAGCCCAAAGAATATAGATGGAAGCATCATACTATCTGACTTCAAAATCTACTACAAAGCTGTAGTAATCAAAACAGCACACTACTGGTATAAAAACAGACATACATGACACATGGAAGAGACTAGAGTGTCCAGAAATAGCCTCATGATTTATCACCAATTGATTCTTGCAAAGATACCAAAAAAAAATCCATTGGAGAAAGGACAGTCTCTTTAATAAATGAATAAACTGCATATTCACATGCAGAAGATTAAAATTTTACCCATCTCTCACCATATACAAAAATCAACTCAAAATGGTGAAATACCTAAATGTAAAACTTGAAACTATGAAAATCCTAGAGGGAAACATGTGAGAAATACTTCAAGATTTTACTTCAAAATTTTGGTATAGGCAATGATTTTTTAGATAAGACCCCAAAAGCACAGGCAAGAAAAGCAAAAAGACACAAATAGGATTATATCAGAACAAAAAGCTAATGCATAGCAAAGAAAACAAAGGAGTGAAGAGACAACCTACAAAGAGTGGGAGAAAATTTTTGCAAAGTATTCATCTAATAAAGGATTGATATTCAGAATATATAAGAAACTCAAACAACTTCATAACATAAAATAGTCCAATTAAAAATGGCCCAATGAAACAAAAAGAAAAAGAAAAACAGTCAAGAAATTTATGGAAAATGCTAAATATCATTAGTCATCAGAGAAATGCAAATCAAGATCTTAATGAGAAATCTCAACTCTGCTCTTTCTAACGTGATTCAGCCAATATGAATCTGCAGTTGCTGACACTTCCAACACTTTTTGGTTCTTATTTTCCTGGTACTTCTGTTACTAACTACCTACAAATCACAGAGCTGTAACTTTTCATGCAAATCTCTAGTCCTGCCAGGAATAAGTTCACTGGTTTCCTTCCTGCTTGCTGAAAATAGATTGAAACAGCCTTAGCATTTCTACCAAATGACTCCTTGGTCAGGAGCTGTGATGGCTAATTTTCAAGGTTGATTTGACTGGACAGGAGGCAATTCTGGCTGCACACAAAGTATCACCTGGATCTTGGAAAAGTCTGGGTTCACCTGTTTGGGAAGCTAATATCCAAACTTCAGGAAACCAGCCTCTGTTCCCTTCTGTGATTTGCATAATGGATACATGATAATGGGCAAAAGATGCTCAGAGAAACTGGGAGAGCTAACCAGGAGAATGGTACTTTCTTTAGCTGGCACATGGCCATTTCTCTTGAATCTAAAACACTCATATATTTAATTATCTTTTAAAGTCATAGAACTTGAAATGTCTCACTTGTTTTCTGACATCCCTAAGGAGGAGTTAATCACACAGAGAAGAATTTTTTACCTAGAGAGGATGCAAATGACCACCATTTGATATTGAGTTGCCAATATTATAGGATACCAGATCCCCACATGTGCATGGGTCCCCACAGAAGAACTCTCAACCTTTTCTTTTTTTATGAATATATCATTTCCCAATATTGTCCACGGATCTACTTTTTTATATGAATGAGATTCTTATTCAGTGTTGTCTGTTTTGGAAAAAATTTTTTTCTGAAACATAGTATTTTAGTAGAATCTTATCTAAAAGTTTGCATAGTCAGTATTGAACAGCCCTCTCTGTAGTATGTGGTCCTTACTTTGGGATGACTGAGACATGTGTCTTTTATTACTCAGCATGAGAAGTTCATTAACTGCAGTACTTTCTTATTTTCTATTATTTCTTTTATGTAAATATTAGCTGGCATTTTTGGTACATCCATTTACCCACAATTTCTCTTTTAACTTCATTTTTTTTTTTTGCTTTTTATCTGCCATAAATCTGGATATCATTGAACATTATTGTTGTAGTTGTCATCATCATCAACATCATCATTTTGTGGTACTAGGGACTGAATCCAGAAACATTATACTTCCGAGCCATATCCACAGACCCCCTTTTTAAATTTAATTTTTGTTTTGAAATGGTCCCACTAGGCTGCTGAGAGTCTCATTACATTGCTGGGGCAGTCTTTAAACTTGCCATCCTCTTGTCTCAGCCTCCCAAGTACTGGGATTATAGACATGTATCACCATGACCAGTTGAACATTATTTTTAAACCTATGTGTGGATTAATAAAATAGAGCTCTCAACAGGGATGTAATGAGAAAACTTGGGCATATACGGTCCCTGGCCATAGATAACATCAGATTCCCTTCCATGACATTTTTGGATAACTGTGGTTCTCAAATTATAGTTTATACCTTGAAGTCAAGAAATGCCAGATAGCTGGGATATCAAAAGTAGACACTTCCATCTTTCCAGATCTGGAGATTAATAATGTTTATAGTTGGTATGGTAATACTCAGTCCAATTTCAGACACTGGAGAGATGAGAAGTTGTTTTCTTGGGAAAGAACTGTTTTTTCTTCAAGAGTTTCTGAAGAGTAAGCGCTTTGTTAATGAGATGAACACTTTCATGTACCCCTGGCAGAAGCTGAGTCATTGTGTAACTTGGAAGAGATTTGTCATTGTCACGAGTTTCTGGTAAAGGTCCATTTACTTAGGAGAACTCCTGGGCCCTTGAAGGCCTTGCTATTTCTAAGAACACTTTAAAATTATCACCCATCATCTGGGGGAATTTTATTATCACACAAATAGTCTAAATTTCTGAAAAAGATAGAATCTAGACTCCTGAGAAGTCAGGCTTTTTGCCTGAAAGAACAGTTATGTACTGGGGAGAGAGGGTTGGGGAGAGAAGGGTGGAAGAAAGAAAGGGAGGAATGGAGAAGGAAGGGAGTAAGTGGGGAGGGACTGAGGTAGGGGGAGAGGGAAAAAGGAAGGAAGGAAGGAAGGAAGGAAGGAAGGAAGGAAGGAAGGAAGGAAGGAACTGAGAAAAGAAATAAGAACGGTTTATTGTCTAATAGTCCAAGCATTTCACAGACTTTTTTCAATAGTTTAAAGGGTACCTTAAACATCACTGTAGTTTTGTGAGAAAATATTCTAACTTCTTTTAACAAACAAAGAAAAATAAAATAAAATACAAACAGAACCCATGATGCTCAGTGGTTCACTAACCTTCTAAGTGGTACACACTGATAAAATTTGAGTCAGCTGAAAGCCCACACTTTGCCTTACTCTTGGTTCTTTCCTGACAATTACAGCACACCTGGCCAACACTTCACACCAGAAGACAGTGGGCTAACCTATGTTGCGTCAGAGCTGGGTCTAAAAACCTAAGTATCCCAGTCTATATTTTTATTTCCTGTTCATTTTGAACTTAGAAGCAGTAGCATTTACTATTTTCTGCCAGATGCACTTTTATGAAATGTTTTTAGAGGCATAAAAGAAAATAGATGATGTGAGACTCTTCGGTTTGCCTCTGTTGGCATAAAGCTTGTCATTGTCTGACTCAATTGTATACTTCTAAACCATTTCCCTTTTCTTCTCTAATAAAATTTGACAAGCTTTAGATCATGAGACAACTACCCTTTCACCTCCATTGCCAGAGGACATCTTGCCACTTGCATGATATTCTCAAAGTATGTCTTCCCATTTAACGGGCTACATGCTTGCCAAGTGAACATACAACAGGATTGAATGAAACATCTCTTGATTTCCCTTTAAAAAGGTCAGAGACTCTGGAAATCCTTGGACCTAAGCATTTTCCTTTAATTCTTAGAAAGAACCAACAATATATAACAAAATTTTCCTAATAGTTAAAGGGCATACTCAAAACATGCCAAAGAATAGCATTGACAGCTCACTAAATTAACTTCTGTTGTCCCTACAGAACTGTTCTCTCCTGATCATGTTTATCTTGCTAAAACAAACCCAAATATTCTCTTCCTCTTAGTTAATTTCTCCTTCTGGGCTCTCACAGCACAATTTCCTCCTAGGCATCTTCCGTCTCTTAGTCTCCTTCATTGGTCCCCACGCTGCCCTCCCCAGGATCCTCCATCTTGATGCACTTCAAGATTTTTCCC